>JAOYSI010001592.1:0-16941 GCA_025775065.1 Hiodon alosoides | reverse complement strand
CATACACAAACCCATACACACACGATATATACACAAACCCATACACACACACACACATATATATATATATACACAAACCCATACACACACACACACACACACACGATATATACACAAACCCATACACACACATATACACAAACCCAAACCCATATGCACACACAAACACACACACACAACATCCACACACATCCCATACGTGCGGACACACACACACACACACATCATATACACAGATATACACACACACACACAAACACAAACCCATACGCATACGCATAAGCATACACACACACACACACACACACAGAATCAGAGGCAGGTACCAAAGTCCTCTTACCGCTGCCTGCTGGAAGGCGCCCTTGGTGTAGGTGCCCCCGCCACGGTAGGTGATGGCCGGGATCTCCTGGTTGAAGAGGGAGCACTTATGCTGGTGCGGTCGCAGCGCGGTGATGTGGTCCACGCGCCGCACCACGTGGGTCTTAGAGGAGAAGGTGACCAGGGCCACGCGAGTGGCCCAGGGCGCCACAGGGAAGTCGGAGAGGAGCTTGCGCACGAAACGCAGCTCGCCTAGGAAGTTGGCGGCGCCCACGCTGGACGACTCATCCACCAGGAAGACCAGGTCCAGGCTGGCGCCTCGCTCCCGCAGGAGGCGCACCTGCCGTTTGAAGGTCAGTCCCAGCCGGGCCACCTTGCCCTCCGTGCCTTCTGGTGGGTCCGGGCCGAGCGGCGACCAGCCGCGTGCCGGGTGCAGGCATACACACAGGGCCAGGAGACAGCGCCACATGGTCACCACGTCCCTCAGTGCAGCCACGGCCGGAGCGCTGCGGGTTACAGCACCAAAGGCGGCGGCGGCGGCAGCAGCAGCAGTAACGGGAAGGAACCAGGAAGGAGCAACTGACGGTGCTGATGGTCTCCCCGCTGGCGAGTGCACAGGCCACTGCTAACCCCCCCCTGTAGTCCGGGAGGCTGGTAGGATAGGTGCGACGTGCGAGCAGCCCTGCCCTGTTGGTTAGAAGAAAACGCCCGCTGTTCCTGCCCTCGGGCTACGACTCTTCCACATCCCAGGCAGACTGAAAATGCTTTTCCCCCCTCTTTCAAAATCGTTTTAAAAAAAAAAAAAAGAAAGAAAAAAAGTTTGGGGAGAGAAAGAGTGAGAGAGCAACCGAAAGGGAGGGAGAGAGAGAGAGAGAGAGAGAGAGAAAGAGAGTGCAAGAGAGAGAGACAGAGAGAGAGAGAGAGAGAGAGAGAGAGAAAAGGGGGCCGTCACAGCAGCAAAGTGAATTTTTCTCCTCTCCCCCCCTCCTTCTTTATGCTTCACTTCACTGGGATTCTGTGTCACCAGTGCGCCTTGCCTGTCAGCCTGTCAGCATTCCCAACGAAAACATCAGCACCAGTGCCCTGATTATCTCCATATGTCTGGCGTCGTGGCGACACGGGCTTCCACACCACTCGCCAGATACCAGGAGTGCCATTGTAATTAGAAACACTGTAGAGAGAGAGAGAGAGGAGAGGAGAGAGCATGCAAGAGAGATTCCTTCAGTCTGGCAATGCTCACACTTCCCAGCCCTACTGTGCAGCCGCACATCGACAGGACACAGCACACGTGTTTAATTCCAGTAATGGAGAAAAAACAGCGCGCGTGCAAAGGGTGTCTCCTGAAACCAGCCTTCTCGTGTTGCTTCTCTCCTGCTGTTTTCCCAAGTGTCCTGCACTGGAAAACTCTGTGTGTGTGTGTGTGTATGTGTGATTTTATCTGTTACCAAAACAAAAGCCCCACATTTGGGAGCACAGAGACACACTGTGAGACCATAAAACTGCCTGGTCTGTTGTTCTTCCCTCTGGAACCATACTGGAGACAGGATTAGCACCAGTTTTATTGAATGGGTTGACAGGATTAGAGCTTCCAGGAGTGGTACTTTGTAATTGGTGGATGACATTTGAGCTGGGTGGAATACCGTTTAGTGCACAATCATTTCTCTTACGTCTTGCTTATAAACTCTCTTCCTTTAACAGCTTAGGAAAATTTTGTCAAAAAGGGGACCTAAACAAAAAAATTTAAAAAACATCACACACACCAGACGAACGTGGTTTCAGCAGTGGCAGACCTAAGATCATGTCATGTCACAAGGTCTATCTATGCAGCTGGTTCTTTTGTTTACGACCAAAGATTCCTTCCTCATGGGGGGGCACCTCACCACACACATGTATGCACGCGTGTGCGCAAATACGCGCTTCCAGTCGACTTCCCTGGAGAAAACAGCGTCCAAGAGGTTTAACCGGGTTGGACGACGCATCGCAGAGCCTGAGCAGGAGTCTTTCTGTGGCCCTTCCTGTGCTTGGTCCTCGGTGCTGGCAAGACCTTGAAAGTAGCAGGAGGTTGCAAAAACAAAAAAGTATTTTTGCCAGAGCCCAATTCTCTACCCCTGCCAAAGGATAGTCAACGCATTTGGAGAGAGGAACAGATGTTCTGTGACGTTCAGTCACAAAAGGCACGTAAGCACCTTCCAAAGGGGGGCACGTAATTGCCACAATGTGATGGTGAACGAGACAGAAGACAGCCATTATGCTTCCGCGAGAGCGGGATACTCTGGACGCAGTGAAACCAGCGTTATGACTCAGGATCTCTCTCCAGCACAGCAGATAAACCGGGGCTGAGTGGACGGCTTTGACCCCACTATCTCCCGTTAAAAAACGAGGCCAGGCCAGAAGGCTGCTCTTACTGTACAGCTGATCCATATTCGTCCTCCTCGCAGACGTTTCCAGTGTCGGTTTGGATAAGCTAACATCGCTCTTTGTAAAGAAAAGAGAGATTTGCCAACATTTCCCCTCCTCTGGCCCGCTCTCCCTCTCTCTCAGCCTATCAGTCACTCTTCTCTAACCCGAACCCCCTTTTTATTGCTCAGTGTCTCTACCTTGGCCCTTTCTCTCCGTTTCCCCCTGTAATCCTCCTCCATCAATCTCTCTCCCTCTCCCTACATGCCACCCTCTCTGCCAAGCTCCACCCTCTGCTACCTGCCATATGCCCCCCCCACCCTTCCAGCCAAGTCCACTTTTTTGAGTCATATTCATACGGGCCGATATCTACCTACATAGTTCAAGGGCACAACCACATCTTCCACTACGGAATACCCTCTCGCTCCTCAGCATCTAGGAGGTCTAGTGCACACTGATGGTGGAGCACCGTTTTATATTTAGAAATGTATCCCTGCACCTGGTCCCCCTCATCGCCTATCATGGGGTTTTGCTGGAACACATGAGGGAGGAAGCAAATTCCAAGCATTTCACTGTTCTGAAAACAGTAAACAGTGAGACCAACAAAAAGAAGGGTATGGTATGCCTAAATAGTTTATTTCAGCCCCCTCTTGTTACAGGAATATAGTCGTCTAGCATCCTTTTCGTCAACTTAAATTTAGAACTAAACGAAGACCCTCTGGCTATTTAAGACCCAGACCTCGCTGTTAAGAAAGATAGATGAATGGCGTTACTGAGACAAACCAAAATATCCTGCTGTGCCGTTTGTTAGCAGTTTGTCGGGATTAAGACATCTCAAAACTGTAAGGAACAACGTTATCTGCCCTTAAAGTGTGAAGTTTTGTTCAAGGTCTGGACTATATTCGAGACACATAGTCAAAACGGCACACGTGTGCGACGAGACTAACCGAGGAGCCCGATCGCCAGCCATTTTACTGCCGTCGTTAGTCACTTGAACCTAGCGTTACTAGTGTTTGGAAAGCAAGTACGTGTTCTTTAGATGTTTCCAATAAAGATGTTGGATTAGCCAGGTGAATTAAGATATACTATCTACAGAAATAAACTAATACTGAGCGGGGGAGGGGGGAACAAAGACGTATTTCTTTACAGCTGGTTCCCATCCACATTTATTACGATTATTTAATCGAATCATTAGAACAAGTGTATGTTACAACAAATTGTCTTTACTGGTGTGGCAAAACAGACATAGCATAATAAGCGTACGTACATAAATTAAATAAACCCAAAAATAAATAAATGCGAGATTAAGTCAACGAAAAAATCGTTACATTTACATTGTTAATATAGATTAAAGTTGACCTATTTGCTGTACTTTAAGTGTATACACACACACACACAGAGAGAGAGACAGGCAGAGTGTAGTTAAACGTTCCTAACAAATTCAGAAGTTTCAGTCTTTCAGTTTTTTTTTATTTGCAGTTCTACACCCGAGTTCTCAATAAATAATTTATTCGATCTAGGGTTCCCTCTAGCGCCGGCATTTGGATACTTTAGGCGGCCTAACGAAACATTGATACTGTTGTCTTCAACTTCTCACGCAAAGTTATTTCTCTAATTTAACGGCGGCAATTTAACGAATTAATTCTACGTGTTCTTTAATGTCATTAATTAATAGCCTGCGGTTGGCGTGGAAAAAATCGTTTTAAAAAATCGTTTAATTAGTTATATATAAAATCTGATACGACGGATAATTTGTCCAAAGAAATGCAGTCCGCTCAACTCCTCAAATAATCGCGTAAAAAAGCATTGAAATATACCGACCAACTCTAACTTTCCAGTCTTTGTGAGAATTTTCAGTTATGGAGCTGAGATAATCCGGGCGTGGCTTTAACTGCAGTTTGTAAAGAAACGTGTCGCCCAGTTTTATATAGTTTTGCGGTTGGCTCTTTGGGTGGTCTCATATATTTATGATACATCGCTCATTTTACTAGATATCAGGCTCCACAAACGACGTTATAGGTTATAAATTATGCGTTTTAGGTTAAGTTAATATAACTAGCAAAACCAATGAGATTTTGCTTTTTTGTGACCTTTCTGGTGCTGTTATCTTCACTACGTTGGTTTCTGCTGTAAATAATTTGTCTCTGGTTCAAGTGAACAAAGACTGTGGAGTAGGACTGAAGGTTTAATCTGACTAAATCTACCAAATCCACTAAATCTAAAAGTGGTTTGAGTTTTCCTTACTACATTTGGGCAGTCGATGACGGTTAGATGCACTCGTTAATGTAGGGCAAAATAATATCATAATAATAATACAAGTTTCCTTACTGTGAGACAGCAATGACTTGAATATCGTGTTAGTTGGTTTAATTTTGTCAAAAGCCGTTTTCAGTTTCGCCATCATCCATATTTTTTACAGTTTAAAAAAATATTCTGTAAATCCAATAGAGCCACAGGGCCAGTCACACAGTTCTAGAAGTTAATGACCACGGCTATTTGCTGCCTCATTTTCTGTTAACCCGAAATTGTATTTACGCTGGTACTGAAGGATAATATTCTAGTTTGTAACACATTAACATTGTTTCTGCACCAATATTTTCTTCCCTTTGCACACTAATATCATTAATATAGCCTAAATGAAAAATCGTGTTTATGTGTAAAGAGGGGAGTGGACAAACTCCTTTCTTTATAGAGATTTTCGTCTATTTGATTTTTACACTGTGCAGAATACAACTGCTTTTGTTCCAGCCGAAATCTGCCGTACGTTTACTTTTCTGGTGTTACTGCAATGCGTTATGGATTGTCTATTTGTTAAATCCGAATAATCCATTCGTCTTGTGACGTTTTCCCCAACTGTTACTCTGAAAATGCATGCAATACATTGAATCAGCATGACTACCGACATTTAGGAAGGTTAATTAATCTGTTTTTTATCAGCTTAATTTATAATTATCTTAAGTAGGTCAGCTACTTAGTATCTTAATTGTTCTTGGTTTACAAGAACAAAAACAGTCGTTTCAAACGTCCAAGATTATTGGCAATGTATTGTACTAATTGGGGGTCCGTTGTTTACCGTTAGATGGCAACATCTACCAAAATTTTACCAAGCTATGTTCTGTACGACGAGAAAGCAACAAAACGTGATGTTGAGGAAATACCGCAAGCCTCCTCCAATCCTTTCGGGTTTCGAACCACCCGTCTCTTACACTCTGCAGGCTACATATTCAGCGCCCCTATATTATTCAAGTCCCTCTTAGAGGTACTTTAAGCCTGCTCGAGCCCTAATAGGACTATTTTGGGCAACTGAGTGTAGTTAATGGTAATCCCACTCAGGTGCTAACGATTAAGGACTTTTTATAGGAAGCCAGCAGAGGTGGTGGGAAGGAGTGACAAAGTCTTTGGTTGATGGCTATTGGTGATTGGCTACATTAGATGATGGGCTGGAATAGTCTGGTTCTTTGGTGATGAAAATAGTGTGTTTTATTATTTAATAGTTAATAGCTGAGTACATTTAGTAAAAACTGCAATTTTCTTTTTCTTTAGAAGTGTTAATTTTCTCTCTCTTTTTGGAGTGTTGACCTGGTGCACCCAGAGTTTTTTCACTTGGAGCCCCGACTGAGGGTAAAATCATGTTTACGGGACAAACCCTATGACCAGCATCTCAAGACCCAGTGATTTCCTGTAATCTATGTCTAAGGCTCCTCTGTGAGACACTGAGCTGTCTGACCTCACTTTGAGAATTGCAACGTCCCCTCCAACGAAATCATTTATTTTGGCTATCTCTGACAAGATATTGCTCCAACATGAATTTTCCTGCTAAGTCATGCTATCATTTGATATGATATCTTTGATTTTTACTACAGCTTTTGAAGACACCCGCATTTAACATATATTGTTCACTCACGACTGGTCCGGATGATCTGGATCTTGCGATAATTTTCCTTCTTGGCACACCTTGGAGTAACGGCAGATAATGTTGATAATGTTTTCAAAAAATTTTATGACTTGACTCTGGCTGTATTTCTGTTCTTGTTCTTTTTCTTGGCCTTTGGCGCAGTTAATCGTCAAATCCTCCTAAAACAGGCTGGAGAAAAATTCAGAGCCGTCGATCCTCCGCGGATCCTCTTTATGCTTTTCCATGGCAGGGCCAAGTCACGACTTTCACGATTCTTCATTCATTTCCATTCGCTTGTGGCCCCTTTCCTGAAAAATCAGGCAGCGGATAGAGGATATTTTAAGTTCTTGTGTGCCCAAAACCGTCGCCACAATGGTACAATGCAGCTCTTTTAATAAATTTGACAAAATATATTTGTGTACCTTCAAATATGATCTCAAATATTAGCCCACGTAGAACCGTACATTTAAAATTCGTAAATACATACATCTTATTTTCTTGTGTTAATTATATTATACCATATATTCCATATATACTGGCATTGGGATTTATTTTGATAAGACTAGATCCAAACCAGATCATGTTAGGATCACAATATTGGGTACAATGAAAGAGGTTGGAATTGTCGTCTTGTAGTACCCATTGGACAATGTACATTATGGCTTAAAGAAAAGTTTAATCGTCTTCTTTAAAATGGTCACATAGGAAAGGATTATGGACAGAGTTTCAGGATCAACAAAATAAACAGGCTGCCCTGACAAGACCTTTCCCAGATTTTTTTACAATATAGACTCAACATATGTGGACTGAAATAGAAGAAAATGCAAGTAAAACACGTGTGATTTGGCAGCCCACAAACTGCCCTTTACACTGCCATTTACACACTTGTAAAACATGCTAATCATACATGCCAAATGCATGTACTTCTGAATTCCAAATCTGTAAAGTTCATAGCAGTATCCTATTCCATCCAAACATCCTTATATCAGCAGTGCTATCCAAGGAGTTCCATATTTTTTTCTTTATCTTCAGTACTGCTCTATATGACACTACATCTGATAGGAATGATATTTTGTTACTGCTGATTGCGATGGTATCTGAGACAAATTTTACAGGAGTGGGTGGATGAGAAAAGACAGCAATTGAATAACAGATGCACGATTTATAAACCAAAACCGATAAACAAAATTGCAATGCAAACTGAGAGGACAGTTCGACTGGCCCTCCTTTCATAAAGGTTTGAAACACTGCGACGTATAAGAGTACTAGAGAGAATTAAAAAAGGCTGACTGCCTACACAAGCTCTGCTGTTTGTAAATAGCCATAAATTTTTTGGCAGTTGCTTTTTTGTTTATTTGCCAATAAATCTTCATAACAGACAAAATGAGACAACAGCACTGCAGATTACATACATCAACAATCATTAATGATAAAATAAACTAAATGCTTTTTTAAAACTTTGGGAATGAGGGGAATTCATGCATTAAGAATGGTTTGGCAGGCACCCTTATCGAGAAAGTGATTAACAACATACAAGCTCTAATGCCAAGATCTGGTTCACGCAGTTGATGTGTTTTCCATGTGTACGGGAAAAAACAAACACTTCCTGCTGTCAAATGATCAAGTCAGATTTCCATGGAATTCCGCTGACTGAAAATTGCACAGTGGGGTTCTTAGGAAGGAATGACCAAAAATGGACTCCCTCCACGTGTTCTCCTGTTCTTAAAAAGACGGCGTTCACTCGGTGTGGGAGCAGATTCGGACAGACTCCTAAGAATCGCAAGCAGGGTGCTGACAGCCCACTGGCCCTGTGCTCCATCTGCTCAACTTGCTCAGAAACTCACCATCCCTCAACACCCACCGAAGCCTCAGGGGGCCTGCCATGAACTCCGGAGTAACCACCGTCACCCTTGTCCTCTGCCTGGCCATGGTCATTGTCATTGTCAATGAAGGTAACTTATCGTCAGCTCTCACATGGTTTAAATTAGTCCGCTTCAGAAAATGTTTTCATCCCAGGTTGTGATTTGTTTTAGGTTTTTATTGTCAGGAATTTGTGAATCATCACTATCTGCAGTGTGGACGCACAGTGTCTGATAATGCCAGGGTCCCGAGTTCAAATCCTACTCGGGTCATGCTGTGGGAAAGTCTAGCATGCGAGGTGGATTGGTGACTGTGAAAAATAGAGGTGTGTGTGTGTGAATGCGTGGCTTGTTCCTACCTGGCGATGACAGTGGCTTCATATCCTGGGTGTAAAATTGTTAAATGTTGGGGTTTAAGATTTGAAATCTCAGGGGTGATAACATCTGATCAAAGTGTGTCTTTTAATTACAAAGCCTTCCTCTGTTTACTGAACGATTCTCATCTTTTCATTCTTTTTCTCAACCTCATGCTATCCTTCATCCTTTTCATGCCCCTCTTCCTCTTCATCTCACAGCCAACGGACTCCCAGTGCTGCGCTGTCAGTGTGTCAAGTCCGGCCCCTTCATCAATCCGAAATTGATCAGGAACCTGGAGTACATTCCAGAAGGGCCTCAGTGCAAAAGACCAGAAATCATGTGAGTCGTTGTCATGGGCCACTCCACAAGTTCAAGCAAATTTATGAGCTAAAAAGAGATGGCTGAAGTGAGTGAGAGACAGAGAGGCAGGTGTAAACTTTTTTCTGTGGCCTTCCACAGCGCTACCTTGAAGAAGGACTACCGGAGAGTCTGCTTGGATCCAGCCGATCTCAAGGTTTCGTCCATGGTTAAAATGTTAAAAATGTAAGTGTTCAGCGAGATTTTACGGCTGTTGCTATGGTTACCTTTGACATTTCATTTGTGTTAGTTCTTAACCGGAGAAGTTTCTACCAAGTGCGTTCAGTTATTGTTCAACACGTATCAATACGATCAATACGTACTCTTACCTATCGTTGGCCTGATTATGTAGCTGGATGTTAAGTAAAGCAATCGCTGCCAAGTGCTATAGTTGCAGATAATACTTTTCCTATTATCCTACATGTCCAGGCGTACAACGTGTAATTTAAAACCTGCTCCGTATTTCAGGACCACACTAACCTGTCTGATGTTGTCTGTCACCTTCGTGCAGGAGAAACGAAACCCTCACAACTACTCCTAAAAGATTGGGTAAAGGAAGACAGAACTAATGCACAGCGGACGGACATTTGGTACATCACACACTCGGCTAACTCCAGTGATGTATATATAAAAATGTATATATATATATATATATATGTATTTGCGTTTATAGCACTGCTATAAAGAATTATGAACAAATTAACTAATGTGAAGGTAAATGTAAGCTTCTGATGTTTGAAATGAATGTAATAAAATAAAAATGCTTTGAATGTATTATCCAGTCAGTCCAACACTTCTTTATTCTACCAAAAAATGTCTTGCCACAGTCCTGATATTAACTCTTTTATATTGCTGCTGTTAGACCCCTAAAGATGGTCAGGGATCGGAGTGCCAGTTTATTAAAGATTTAACAAGCACAGCTTCACAAACGCTATGATACGCCTTTCTGAACTCAAAAACCAGCCCACACAGTACACTTACACACCTCTGGCTGGGTATTGTGCACACCACAAAGTAATGACTTACGAAAGACCTGGAAAATACGTGGACTGTTATCTTGTGAAGACCGCTCTGGTCACTCCCGTTGACATACACGTGCAGCCTCAGGTTAATTTAAATGCTAACAGAAAGTTATCTGTTACTACTTCATGTTCCTCATTCCAAACAAGGGGGCTGATCAAAGACAACTAAAGATATGAAGAGTAGAGGCGCGTCCAAGACACTGTGAAACACATGGTACCATTGTACAGCGTGTTTATTACTAAACATTATAGCAGGGTCAAATTCAAGGATTTGTGGTGGACGGTATTCCTTGGATACATTAAAGCTCAAGGACCCACTTAATTAAGGTTAGGTTCCACACCTACCTGTATTTCATGAAGCATCTGCAACAGAACTAGCCCACCTACAGTGCTAGAGTCTTAGGTAAAACGTAGCCTCTTGGAAATCTTCCACGGCTCCCTTAGGTCTGATGTCATGGTATTTTCACGCATCCTCATCTTGGCACCGCACCTGTGGTCCAGAGGGCTGTGTCTTCGAATCTCGTGTTTTGAGACGTTGAAAGCGAGTAGCTGGAAAAACACAATTCCGAAAATTAAGTGTTATTAAGTGGCTCAGGGAATTAAAAGTGTCATCCTGATCTGAAAGGTCTAAAGGTGACTTGTGTATTTGGAAGTAATCCTTTCACTGTGTAGACTGGATTGCAGATTGTGGGATAAGGCTTGTGCAATCATTCCTCTGCTGACATTTGTTAGCATAAAGCTTTATGTTCACTGACAAGGCGCAACTCGTTTGGGCCTTACTGGCTTTGTTATGCTCCCCAACATCTTTCCTTAGAATTCTCCAAGCCTGCAAGACAATCAATCAATACATCTGTCAGTATCATCGGTGGTGCCAGAGAATTGTGATTGGGGGAGCTACGGGGGGAGGGGGATTGTTTATAGCAGATGCTTATGAATTTTGATGCAACGAACAATAGCAAATAATATTACAAAATTACTAGGGGTTTGGGGGGGCTTAGAGGGGGTCAGCCTTTTTCAGGAGGTGCTTAAGCCCCCGCTAGCCCCTCCCTCCTGCCCCCATTGGTCAGTATTTTTGGCAGCAGGGATGCCAAAAGTCAACATTTTTTAGGATATTACTGTAACTGCACGATACAGCAACTTGTTATTTAAAAAAATATTTTTTCCATTGTATCCACTCATTCATTGTCATTCATCGTTAACTTATATTATAATCAAAAAGAAAAATGAACTAAACAAAACGAACAAATTCAATGATGTGGTTTTCTCCCCCTCACACACACTTCCCTGCCTATGAATCACTAAGTGTTCAGGCTATCTAGGGTCTGCTGCCTTTGATTAGCAGTCAGTGGATGGGATTTCTCCACTCTCCAGGAAACTGAGGATGATAAGAAGCGATCTGTTACACAACTATTTTTTTGGCAGATTTGTCACAAAGCGCTGAACAAGCGTATGTTCCAGAGGGAATCAAAAACCCAGAAAACCCAGAGCCAGAAACAGAAGAAAAAAAATATATATATATATTATTCTCTGACCCCAAAGGAATTCAAGAGCACTCTGGAAAATTATAGTAAACACACTTAGAGCTGAGTTGATAGTTCCACAGATTCAGCATTCCACAACATGTCAACATTGGAGGAATCGCCAACCGTTCAATAAAGATGGTTCATTCTTCATTTATGGTTCTCACTGCCAGGAGTACGTGGGGAAATGATGCCCCAAATTCTTTTTTATTTTAAAGATGTGAGGACTCGCCAATATGATTTTTGCAGAAACTTGAAATAAAGATAGTCCCAGGTTTAGGCTACAAGTACCACTATATACTAAAACAGTAGTTCATTGTAAGAAATCAATGTTTTACAGTGTAGAACATGTTACAACCCTCATTTCTCCAAACAGATATAGACAGTATGTTCAAGAAAGGATCCTCTTCTATGTGCCTGTGATCTAGCAGTGATGGTCATTGCCATTGTCTATGGGAGTTTTGGGAAACTATCAGTGATAACATTTCCTATTTGACATTAACATACACACAAGTCCTCTATTGTGTTTTTTATTTGTGGTAAAATGATGAGTTTTGAAGTTTTCCCCTAAGCATGTGCCTACATGAATAAGCAATTCTGAAACAATTCTGAACTTCCCAGTTCTGCTTTCTCATAACCTTTTGGAAAATTATGTGTAAATAAGACACAAAGTCAGTGTCATGCCACGGGTCCTGGGGACAATAATGCCACTCTTCTTCTGCCCATAGCGGGCTCAGTGGAGATGCTCCTCTGCCCAGACACCCATGCCCAGAGGGGAGGAACTGTAATTGAAAGTCACGTAAAAGTTATCTAACTAAAGTTTGCTAACACAGGACTTAAATGTACAGCAGAAGTGCCTCTGCAAGGATTCAAACCTTGCAACCTCATTTCTCCTTAACTGCTGCTGTGCGCGTGAGGCAGCATCAACCCATGATAGCCACTCGCTAAGCATGTGAAATCTCGAAACTGAAACACACATACACACAAACACACACACACATGCACAGGAACTTTAAAAAAAAATCTTTTGGGATTTTAAAAACTTTATGTTGCGGTCACGGGCTTGTGACTTGTGTTTATATAAACACTGCATACATGCTGCCAGTCTGCAATAACGTCCTGGCAGGTGGAAACTCACCAGCGAACACACCATGAAGACCACACCACTCTTCCTGTGGCTGATGTGCACCTGCTTCCTGCTCTCACATGGTGAGATAACAGAAATCTGCTTTATTCTCTACTCGTGTCTGAACGTTTGGCATCTTGGTTCTCTGAGTTGGGAATAGCAAAATAAAAACTACATATTTGATATGTCATGTCATTTTCATCAGGAGAACACAACATAGATTATATGATACCTTGTTGTTGACTTCTTAAAACGTAAGATTTATTTAAAGAAAACTAATACTTATAAAAATAATTGAAAATGTTTATTAATTATTTTAAGCAGTGTTGAGCAGCAATCCTGGTACTGGTGGGTTTCTATCACTCTTTTAACAGCCATCACCCTCAATACTTAGAAAAAAAACCTTACCTGGTAAATTAGGACCTTAGGTCCTTAGGTAAGAACAAACACAAACCTGTACACACACAGGGGCTCTAAGAGCTGGACTGAGAAACACCACATTGAAAAGATTGACTACCTGTCTTTCTATAACACATCTACAGTAGAAAGTGTTATACACACCTTATGCAATTACTTAGCGTAGCTTATCTGATTACAACTTGTGTTGTAGGACGTGACTGACAAAAACAGTTATGTCTGTGCTACTCAAACCAGGCACTCAAAAGCGCCTGCAAGTTTTGACCTTGATTGTTTAATTAAAGTGGATTTAAGGAATGATCTCGTTCAATGTTCCCAGACGCCTGTCAGTCGCTAATTGAGAGATAGCTTGAACACCAGCAGGCACTGCATCTCTCGAGGACCAGGATTAAGTGCCATGGCTTTAGGTTAGTGTTTAGGTCAGGATAAAGAGCAAAACTAAATGATCTCCTGGATGGACCTCAGTCGAACACGATACGGTTGCATGTTGATGAACGGAGAGGAGGGTGTCTAACACATCCGTTTGGGAAAACAGGTTAAGCTCCATTGAAGTGAGCTACAGTGACCTGCGGCAGTACAGCTTTATGATTCATATAAACTGCCCTTTAATACAGGAGGCCAATTAAATATCTTCATTCACAGGCATGCAAATAATTGGGATGGGTCACACAAGGAACTGCCTGTGTCCAAAATACGAGTCAAGAGTGATTCCTCCGCAGAGCCTGAGGAGCATCAAAATCCTTCCCAGGGGGCCTCACTGCAAGATCACAGAGGTCATGTGAGTACCAATGACGACACTTTTAAGTCATCTGTAGTATTTAAAATTGCGAAAATGTTTTCTGCACTTCTCGATTCCAGTTTCTGTTTTTCTTTGCTATTTAAATGGCTGTCCGAGCTTCTACGGCATTTGAATGGGCAAAAGTTCATTGTTGTGGGAGAAATCGATCTCAATCGATCCCATCCTTTTATCAATGGTGCGGCCACGTCAAGCACCATTGATCAACTACACCATTGTCATGCACTATTATCTCCCTTAACTGTCACAAAAATAATTGACTTCATTGCAACCTTCAGTATATCAAGTGGGTGCAGCTCTGCCTTATCTAATCTAACATTCCATCCTTCTGTGGTCCTTATTTGAAGTGCATTAGTCTGGTAACACATGTTATTGTTAATATGACTTGTTATACCTAGAGAATACACATAGCATATACTTTGCTTTACTAAAAATTCCTTCCACATTGTCGTTTGATATTTTTTCAGTGCTGGTTTGGCGAGTGGTGAGAGGGTCTGCCTGGATCACAGTGCTTCGTGGGTGAAGAAACTCGTTAATTTCATCCTGGGCAAACAGAGATCAAAAGGGTAAAACAAGAATTTCTCCATCACTTCTGTTAGCGAAACGACTTGAAATGGTGAGCCACCAAACTAGGCTTCATAAGGCTAAAGGATGTCGCTGGATCTGAAGTGGAGCCGCCGCCATGCTTCCAGGCATGACAAAAATATTTAGATATGAGCCAACGTTGAAGGTTGAGCTCTACCAATGTACTGGTGACACCTGACCTTAACTGATATTATCTCTGTGTCGATGATTGTAATTAAAAGTGTACATATGTGATGATAGTTCATTAGTTAGTATTAGTTCAAACAAAATAGTAAAAGTGCTGCGTCTTCTATATCCTTATTATCAAACCAGTTTTTATTTCTTTCATTTGCGTGTGACAGTAAAATGTCAATAAAAGGTTTGCCACCTTTTGACATTTGAGTCCCTTCAAGTTGAGTTATGGGGTGTTGGATGAGTTTGATTTATGATTGTAACAAGTTTTTATACCTAGACGACCAGGTAACTGTCGTATATAAACATTAATATACTATCCATACATATAGTATTAAATTAATAATAAGAGCCATGGACGTCAAGGAGAAAATAATTCAACATCATTAAAAATTTGGTTCCAATAAATCAGTATTGATAGAAAAACATAAGACCAGGAATCGGCCCTTTTACTGAACATTAGACATGTGCTCCAAGCCATGCTGACATCAAAACACCTTGAGTTTATTAGGACCCAAGTTTTGCAGTGATTGTTTTTGGAATGAGAAATGATAAGAAATCTTTATTCTGCTTATTGATGCTGAAAGAACGGCGCTTAAAGATACATTGTGCGTGGATAGCTTTCCCAGACAGCCTTTGAGAGTTTGGAACTAAACGTTGGTTCTTCTTTGGGATATAGCCAATTCAGGCCAGTTTAACAGCTTTGTAAATAATGATCCAACTCAAATTAGTATGCTACTTGCAATTATTAACTACAGTCCGTGTCTTTCGACATACAAAGTTTGTTAAATACTATTTCACTCGCTATCGACAAATTCAGATCACAGTTTTCAATGTGTTCAACAAAGTTAATTTTTTTTAGCTGCATGTAATCGTGTTTCAATAGCGTGTTTAAAGTGTTTTCACATGGATATGCGATAGCGTTTCAACAGTGTCAGCGAGATGGTTTCATGTGGGTCCGAAGGTGTTTCAGTAGGGTGTCCCTGACGACGCCTCAATATTTTGCAATACTAACGATTTAAGGTTTATATTTAACGGCATTAATGCTACGAATGACAGAATTAAATGCTCAATTTTTAATGCAACACCAATTCAAAAAATACAAATCTGTTAAATTGTTAATGTTTCTACTATATTACTTTTATTTGTGAAACATAATATGATTTCTAACTTCATACAATTCAAACATTCTATCATTATTACGTATAGGGCTTACGCATAACATGGGATGCTAGACAATTCAGCTTTCCTATTATTCATATGTATTCAGTTTTCAAGTTTTCTTTCTGCTGTTAACATGTTTGTGTGTAAAATATTTTGATACATATTGAACAATATTACATTAAGAAACTATTTAAGCCCTTCATAAAGAATGCATCAAGTATAAAAACACTGAACAGTGCATTGTTTTTAGCGGACAATGATTCTGAGTCGTAGATGAGGGCGGACGTGAGCCGGCCGTTGCCAGGCACTACACACACACCTGCACAGGTGACAGGCTTGTTTTAGAGGGAGAACAGTGGTCACCTGGGTTGTCACGGCCACCATCACTGAAGATTCCCACGAGTGGAGCATGAAGGCGTGATTGGAGGTGACTGACTTTGTGCTAGTTGAAGAATCTAAAGTAACCAACATTTTGTCAGAATCATAACATTCATCTATGCGCAACAAGGACCAATCATCAGTTCTCAATGGCTCTACATTCTTTGTTTCATTTCCTGAGCTACAGAAATAGGCCGTGTTACCAGGGTGCCCATGTGCATTTTATCCAGTGTTGGGTCACCGGGACACACCCACTGTCATGGGAAGCCAGTGCTCCATCCTAGGGGGCGCTAGCGGGGCTTGTCCTCAGCACTGCATTTCTGGAACAGCCTCAGGGGGGACCATGTAACCCTTCCCCAAGGGGAACCCTTGCCCCAAGGCATTTGTCCAGCTTCCAGTATCACAGAAGCCCAGTAGGATGTCGAACACTGGGGAGCAGGGAGAGTGAGAGACAGAGATGGGGAAACTGCATGTTTATCCATTTGCCTGACTATACCATTAAAGTAAAGAGAGAGAGAGAGAGAGAGAGAGAGAGAGAGAGAGAGAGAGAGAGAGAGAGAGAGAGAGAGAGAGAGAGAG
>JAOYSI010001589.1:0-13091 GCA_025775065.1 Hiodon alosoides | reverse complement strand
ATGGAGCACTCAGCGCTTTGGGGATTAGCGAGCTTGCTCTGGTCACTTCACTCAAACCCCCACCCGTGTTTCGCTCGCACTCGGAGAACCGGCCATCTCTGCAGCTGGAGTGTTTTTTTTTTTTTTCTCCCCCTAACCTGATGGTGGAGCCGCAGGAGGGCTAGAGAGATCTGCTTAGGTATTTATTTAGTGTCACGTTTTCAAAGTTTCAAAATAGCCTTGTTTTCCAGAAGAATGTCTTTCTCTGTCCCTTTCTCTCTCTCTCTCTCTCTCTATCTCTCACGCGTTTTAAAAATCCGTGTGGGAACCAACGGTGATGATGTTGTGTGTTCATCCTGCATCAGCGCAATCAGTTCAGAGTCATGCACGTTGCATTTCACAGCTCCATCAACACCAGCCTCATTCCAGTGGCTCAGGTTTCAGCGTTGAGCAAGGTTTAAATCCTACAGGGCTCCGTGCTTTGTCTTCCGTCCTCAACGGCCTGTCCCGTCTCTCCCCACAGCAAACCCTGGAGAACAACCTGACCAACCTAGTGAAGAGGAACAGTGAGTTGGAGAACCAGATGGCCAAGCTCATCCAGATCTGTCAACAGGTGGAGGTGAGGTTGGAGAGGCCCTTTTTAATCAGGGAGAATCTCTCCTCACTTTGTGTCTCCAGTTCCAACCTCTGATCACCACGGTGTGTGTGTGTGTGTGTGTGTGTGTGTGTGTGTGTGTGTGTGTGTGTGTTTAATCAGTTCTATTAATACAATCATTATGATGAATATTATTATTATGATGATCAGATAAGATTTTATTTCATTAATTCAGTAAGAGCAGGAGAATACCCATAAAACAGCATAATGGTAAATAAGCTGAATTAGTTACACAGTGATTTAATGTCCATAGCTGAAATGTGTCAAAGTGCAACCCACATGTTCCGACTGATGTAGTCCACTGGTGAAGTCATTCAGGAGACAGCTGTGGTTCGGTGATAGTTCATGACTAGGTTGGAATCTGTGGCTTTTTGGGAATCCGAGTGAAGTAACATCCTTACCAGTGAAGACCTCAAAACCGATTCAGGGCCCACCAAACCAGGCCGGGCCCCGTGCTCTGAACCGGGTCTCGCGTGTGCCTAATCGGCACACTGCGTAAAAAGTTAATTGAGTTTGTTCCTCTCATCCACCTAATTAAAGATTCGTTAGCGTTTCAGTTAATCAGCACACACGCTCTACGGCTTCAGACACAGGATTTACTCTTCAGCGTTGGCGAGAGGATTGAAGGACTTAATTAAGCCAAGAAAAGCGACGACATTTCAACCTCTGGGCTGTACAATGAAAACCTTTTCCCTTTAATCAGATGTGATGTATGAACACCGCTTCAGAGGGTTGAGTTGTAAAATGAACATTTAAAATGCACAGAGACAAATTGTTGGCAGGGAATGATTAACTCTGAGTGTTCTACTTCTTGTTTATTTATGATTGATGTTGGTTTCTGTTTGTCTTTGGGTCTGCACGAATATGGGTTGTAGTTGTGTTTGAGGTTTTTTCATCTGGTTGAGAAGCATGTGGACACAGGCCCAGATGCACTACCAAGTTGTTGGCAGAACAATTTCCAGTTCTATGTGGCTGAAAATCAGATCTGAGTGGTATGAAGCAGAAAGGCGGCCGGGTTTGACCCTGTTCGGAGGCTCCCACCTGTATGATTAATCGTTCGGAGGAAGGTCAACGGGTCACAGCTGAATCGAGGGTAAAACATTTTTTTCCTCTTAAAATGTTTATCGGAGTAAGTGGCACACGACTCTGATATGCTCACCCACACATGCTTGCAGACACTCAGACACGCTGCAGACACTTGGAGACACACACACACACACACACACACACACACACAATCAGACATGTTTGCTCTCAGAAATGCAAACATAGACACAAAAATACTCTGACACACTCGCAGACCCTCGAACACACACACACGGACAATTAGACATGCTTGCGCTTCGAAATGCATGCATAGACACACACACTCAGACGCCAAGCTCGCAGACACTCAGACACGCACACACAGACACACTCGGAGACACACACAACAGACACACAATGTTGACTGTTATCTTGTTAAAATAGCAATGTGGATTCCTGGTGCTAGTTGGCAAAAGCGTGGGTGAGTTTAATCTTGGAATAAACTTTCCCAGTTCTCAGTCTGATTAATTCTCGTCATCGCTGAGATGATATAGCTTCAATGTTTCTTCTATGGCTGATTAATCTCAATGTTTATTTCCCCAGTACTTTCCTTATACCTAAGTCATTGGGGGAAAGAACATGGTAGTTTGTATTCCGTTTGTTGGTTTCATAGCAACCGAAGATTAATGTTAAAAAGGAGATGAAACATAGCTCAGATTATTTTCATGTCTGTATTGAAATGACTGTAAGACCCACAGTTACTCTGTTAAACAGATACGATGCAGAGATCATTGTTCATTGCTAGAAGAAAGAACCACTCCAAGACAAGTGGGGTTTTTTTGTTCCGTTTCCCCAGCCTTGTAGAGCCTGATATTTTATTCATGGTATGAATTATTTAAGCCCAACGTTGAGACCCTGTTCTTGAAAATTAACAAAAGAAACAATTTCTCCTGTTCCTGCTGCCAGCCTCATCAGTGATGTTTGTTCTGTACTCACTGTGAATTACTGACATCTGTGAAACCACGCGGAAGATACGACGTGATGCACCGTGCGTAGCAGTGGCGGTCCAAAGCGGCGAGCAAACAAGGTTCTGATGGGACGTGTGTGTGTGTGTGTGTGTGTGTGCGCGCGCGCAAGCGTGCGGTTAGCAAGCTGCTGTTGAGCGGAACAGGACTCTCTGCTCTGCCCGGCTGCCCACGTTCGCTGCTAGCGTCCCACTATGTCGTCATCAGTTAAAATCTGTAAAAAGAGTTCATATTAGTTATGGCGTCCACGGAGCCTGGTCTGTCTTTTTTTCGTTACCGTTAAATACTGCTCTGGTTACAAATGGTTTTATACACACACCCTGTGGCACTATAATCCTCCTTTTTGTCATATTCTTATCTACATTTTTTATTTTTCATGGTGTTGTGTTTCATGGTGGGACTGTTTTAAGGAGTTGTGTGTCTTGGGGCTTTGTTTGCTTGGCTGTGCCGGGCCTCGCACAATTCGAAGGCAACTCGTCGGGTTTGCCGCACATGCTCAGTAGCCTGGTAGATTTTCTGCACATGCTCAGTAGCCTGGTAGGTTTGCCGCACATGCTCAGTAGCCTGGTAGGTTTGCCGCACATGCTCAGTAGCCTGGTAGGTTTACTGCACATGCTCAGTAGCCTGGTAGGTTTGCCACACATGCTCAGTAGCCTGGTAGGTTTGCCGCACATGCTCAGTTATCCATGTTCGTCCGTACTTTGATTACAGGAGTATGGGGTGGGGGCCCTACAGAGACATAAGACCCTCTCATCACCACAGAATTGCGCATCAAAGCATTTTAAAAATCGAACACGCCAAGTATAACACTAATGGATTTTCTTTCTGGTGGAATTTCTGTATTTTGCTCAGAAGTGTCAGACTCTCATTTGTATCAGCTTTTCTAAATCCACAGGATTCTACCCCCATTTATCTCTGCAAACACGTGATAAACAAACCTCTTGGCACATTCCAGCGACTGGCAGGCAGTCTCTGCACTGCATCTAACTTACAAAAAGCTCATTAATATAACATGAGGTACCCAAAAACATAACAGTGCTGGCCGAGGGTTCAACCGTTCTTGTTTTGCAGAAAGTGTTGGAGCAACACTGCCCCATAGGGAAGTGTTGTGCCCAAACTGTTGTAACTGTAAGGTTACGTTGTGACATGTAACATGATAGCCCAACATGGAGCAGCCTCCGTTGACACGGCATTCTTGTTGCGTCGCATCAAATAACAGCATTTTTGCAAGGTGTCAGCTGTTTTGTGTAAGATTGGTAAACATGTCAAAGCAATGCACAGCCGCAGTTAATCTGCTCCTCACGTTAAGTCTTGAGGGTTTACGTATTTTAATGCCGCTCGTCGTTCCTGGGCCTACACTGGTTCTGAGTGAAGTGTTTCCAACGCGCTGTGCGTGCATTCCATTACACGGGCCCCGGATTTCTCTGAGGTGGCCTAGTAAAGGTGATCAATATTACCCAACCGCACTATTAAACCCAGACTTACTGCACAACTGCGTGGTCTAAGCCAAACCGCCCAGCCAGGGTGCCGTATGTCTCAGATCTCCGTGTGAATCGTGTCCGGGGGGGTGGAGGGGAAGAGGCTAATCCGAGGTGAGTTGTGGCTTGGCGTGAGGAGGAGAAAGTCAGCTCTACCACTATCCTTCAGTACTCTCCCAGGTACCTCAACGAAATCAAATCCTGCACGAAAATAACCCTGAGGGGGTGCCTCACATCCTTTACTCTTATTAATTACCCCTGTAATCTTAACAATGGCAGGAACAGAATTATTCCACTGTGTGCACGTGTTTGTTTTATTAACGCAGCTTAAGAAAACCCCAACTAGCGTAAGTAGCTTTGTGAAAAGATCTCTGTCAGGGGTGACGAGAATGATACTCCAGGCTTTCATAGGGAGGTCACAGCACTGTAACTGAAGAGGGGGATAATAAGGAAAGTCCCATGATGCACTTTTTTTTTTGTTTATGTAATGATCCGGTCTCAGTCTGGCTACAGCAGCAGCTGCTGCTGCATCGTAAAAACTTAGAGCTTATATATTCCTGTCCCCTGGGTCACCGTTCTAGTTGTGTCGTTTTTTTCTGTTGGGTTTTTTTTAATCACTGGTAGGAATGCTAGAGGTTAGCAACGGTAATGGAACAGAATTGGCACAGCAGAGTAGAAGGGATTTTGACAGGTTCCGGTACCTGGACCTTTTTTATGTCCTATTCACACTGAGTGTAGGACCACATGGTCCAGCCCACTGAGAGGGAGGGTGAGTGACGGCTGACAACATCGCTAACCGTCCTGTGGTCCCCAGGTGAACACAGCTATGCACGAGGCCAAGCTGGTGGAGGAATGTGACGAGCTGGTGGAGATCATCCGCCAGAGAAAGCAGGTCATCGCTGTCAAGATCAAGGAGTCCAAGGTAGGTGCAGGTCCCTCTGTCTCATCTGAGAATTCAGTCGTCACTCTTCCGGTGTCCAAAATCTGCCTGTAATCGGTAGGCTTTGGTGGGGAAAAGACTGAGGCGCTAACTTTGGTCGGGAAAAGACTGAGGCGCTAACTTTGGTCGGGAAAAGACTGAGACGCTAACCTTGGTCGGGAAAAGACTGAGACGCTAACCTTGGTTGGGAAAAGACTGAGACGCTAACCTTGGTTGGGAAAAGACTGAGACGCTAACCTTGGTTGGGAAAAGACTGAGACGCTAACCTTGGTCGGGAAAAGACTGAGACGCTAACCTTGGTCGGGAAAAGACTGAGACGCTAACCTTGGTCGGGAAAAGACAGAGGCGCTAACCTTGGTCGGGAAAAGACAGAGGCACTACATTTGGTGGGGGAAAAAAACAAGGCGCTAATTTTGGACGGATTTGTGGGACGCTTTGTGCCCTCCCTGATGCCCCAATCTCCAAATCTAATCCTGTCATTCCTGTTGGGATCGGCAGGGAAGTTCGAGCAATTGACACTGAGCGCATTGTAGCGAGTGTCACCGCGACTGTGACAGCTCGGGGTGGCGTTGTCAACGCTTGTCACTTCATTTAGCTGGCAGCCCTTCAAAGCAGAGATAAGGCCAGGCTACGTGCAGTCTCACGCCAAAAAGTGTTTTTTCAACGTGTTCAGGAGCAACATATGTTGGGTGTTCAGGTGTAAAATATGTCAACAAGTGAGTTCAAAAGTGTCTAATATGTCCGTTAGCTTGTGAGCATTTTTAAAATTGTGTTTTTTTTAGGGAGGTGGGCTGAACTAAACTGCACAGTAAGAAGATTAGCAGACGTATCACTACTGCAGTGAAACCTGCCATTCGAAACAGAAAAGTTTTCTCTTCAACACAAGATGAGCGTCCCATCAGGAGACGCCAGTGGCATTATTAGCTCGTCTGGAAGGCGCCCCCAGCACCACCGCTGACGGAAGGTCTGCCGGAGGACGTGCGCTGCGGGACGAGCGAAACCGATGAGATTAAACAGGCTGGGCCATGCCAAGCCAGGCTCAGGCCAGCCATGAAATCGCCCCTGTCCACGTGGCTCAACTTCACAAGTATTAATCTCCCCTCTGTAAACAAACTGAGGACGAGAACCAGAGGGGGCGCTCTCTCTCTCGAGTTTCATGGCCGCCGGGGGGGATACTTTCAGGAAGCATCCTGGCTGCGTTTGTCATGTGCTTTCCACATGTTTGTGCCTGGGGTGATGGCAGAAGTGGGTGACTAATAAAGAAATGTGTCCATTAATCCTGTTTTGTTTTGTGTGTCTGTGAGTCTGATCTCAGCGTCAGCTTAAACTCCAGAAGCCGTTAAAAGAGTCCCTAAACCGTCAGCGTTAATGCGGCTTATGTCATCTCAGACAGAGCGGAAGGTCTGGAGGATTCTCTTTGCCCTATCCGCTCCTGACCTGTCACGTCAGACAGCTATTTATTTTACATTTAAAAACGTTTTAATTGCAACCTGGTTTGTCCTGCGACACTCCTTTAGCGGTCATGTTTCCTGTCTGCTTGGCCTTGCTCTCATTTTGTGAAGCCCATTTTGAACTTTGACCTATGCTTGAGCTTGACCTTGGTTTGACCTATGCTTGATCTTGATCTTGGTTTGTCCAACTGCCCTTTAAGCACTAAGGTAGAACCGCAGTGGAGAAAGGGGTATGATTGGAAAGATGTGAATATATTGCTGGGATTTTTAAATGATTTTGTGCGTTTCAGATATTTCAGACAAGTGCCAATGGGTTGTTGTCATATTTATAATTCAATTTCCCAGTATCCTATTATTTTTCATCTATTCTGTATTTTTGTCAGCGGCTGTGCTTCACCCTAGAAGTTCAGTGCTGCTTTCTATTGATGGCTCCAATTCCAATGGTCTCATTATATCTAACAAACCTGGGCGAGTTCACATAAACGTTAATTTGGACTATCGCTGGTGGAGAGAGCTTTTAGCATTTTGCCTCGGAAGGTATTTAAGGCGCCTCTTAATTCTCCTCCCTACAGGCCAAATAATGGTCTTTCTGGTCTATAGAATGGCCCTGTGGGGGTCAAGGTTGATGCTCAATATAAGGTAGTAATATTTAAAAAACTTTTTTTTTGCAACAGCAGCAGTTTGTGATGTCTGTGTATGATTAGCTGTCATTGAAGGAGTTTGTGGGATAAATAAATATTTCAAGGCATCTTGTTGCCAGGCTTGTTCCATTCTGGTGCTAGAAAACACATTTGGCCTAATAGGATGTCATTACCTGTGAATGTGTAGTGACAGATTGTGTTATACTGCTCATTTCTTCGAGATTTGAATGTTTGGCATTTTGCCTTTAAATTGCTTTTTTCTCACTGATTTGATTTTAGCTCTGCCTTTGCTGGCATTTAGGGTGTATGGATGTTAAGCAGCTCGTTGCTTACGTCAACCTGGTTGCTGTTATTTTCATGTCAGTTTTCAGAGCGGCTAAATAAAAGACGTGTAATAGAAATCTGATAAAATATAAAATTTCCTAAGTTTCCCATTGGGAAGTAGATTCAGTTTTTAATAATAAATAGGTAAATGACCACCCTACATTTCTACAAAGAGGAAATTAGGGGATAGTAAGTCTGTCAACACTGTTATATGGGTTGGTCTGATTAAGGGACGGAATAGGGTAAGAAAAAGATTGTTGTTGTAAAACGTGTCCCTATGACAGTAGGGGATAACAGTATATTTTCTTTTTGGAAATGATTTGCTGTGAGGGCCATTTTGGCATGTTTTTAACCATAACCAACGGGTGCAGTCCTGGTCAGTGTTTTGGGAGGACGCTTTCTGGAGTCCCAGGTACCACCCTCTCGCCTCATCTCTCCTCCCAGGTGATGAAGCTCCGTAAGCTGGCTCAGCAGATCGCTAACTGTCGGCAGTGTCTGGAGCGCTCCAGCGTCCTCATCACCCAGGCCGAGCACAGCCTGAAGGAGAATGACCACGCTCGCTTCCTCCAGACGGCGCGGAACGTGGCGGAGAGGTGAGGACGCTCCCCCAGTCCGGTCCCCAGCGAACCTCCCTCTTACTCCCGCTCGTGTTCCGAGGAGCAGACGGATTTACAGGGTGCTTGGCTGGCTGTTACATGGACTGCTCCGTGGGCTGGAGTGGAGGAGTCTCGTTCTGTTTGAGGCTTGTCCTACAGGTTCTGCCGAGACAGGGATAGACCATAGTGTTCAGTGGGGCTGGCTGCAGGGTGTGGGCCTTTTCTCCCAGCAGGAAGGGTTTGGCCTCTCGTCCTCATCGAGAGATCACCCGCCGCTGGCTCCAGGTCCGGGGAAAGTTTGTCACTGTCACTGTCGTCTGTCTCTCAGGGTTGCCATGGCTACGGCGTCCTCGCAGGTCCTGATCCCCGATGTCAACTTGAACGAGGCCTTTGACACCTTCGCCCTGGATTTCTCAAGGGAGAAGAAGATCCTGGAGGGGCTGGATTACCTGACAGGTGAGAGAAATTCCGAGCTTCCTGCCGGCCGTTTGGGGAGCAGAGTGAAGATGTATAAAGATTTTGTCAAATAAATGACAAAGTACCTTGGGAAATTTTAACTGCTAACAACACTCGTTTGTTTTAAAAGAATGCTAATGTAATCAAAGCTAAGTGTGCTCATCCTGTTAAAACAAATCCCAGTTCCCCCTTTCCAGCATCGCTAAATCCCCCCCTCCCCCCCCACGCCCTCTGTTATCACGCAGCTCCAAACCCCCCCACCATACGGGACGAGCTCTGCACGGCTTCTCACGACACCATCACGGTCCACTGGACTTCGGAGGACGAGTTCAGTGTCATCTCTTACGAGCTGCAGTACACCATCTACACCGGCCAGGCCAACTTCATCAGTGAGTGACCTGGGGAGGCTTTTATTCAGACTGCTAGCTGGCTAAACACGGTGCATTTCCCCACATGTGCCAGTAAAACCAAGACCGGTGGGGCTCATGGACTTTAGCACATAAAAATGTTCCATTTCAAATGCTGCAGACAGACTGAAAGTGCTCCAGCTGACGCATAACATTTTCAAAGTGTTGCTCTGTTATAATGAGAACGTTGCACATTAGTTAGGAGGTAGTCAGCAGCCAGAATTTTGCACAGAGCTGGAGCCAGTACCAACACTGACAAAGGCGTGTTAATAAGCAATGAAAACGCAGGGAGTGGGAACAGCACAAGTGGTTGAAAAGGGTGGCTTGGCAGTGGCACTGTGAAGGAGCTGGAGGATGTCTGCTTGTGAAGTGAAAAGCGTGCGATCTCTGCCAGCACAGAGGGGGATTAACCGGCGCGGGGCAGATCTCTCCTTCCCAGTCCGGGCCCGACCCGACCAGCTCGAGTATCTCCGCACAGGATCCATGTCATCCACCGCCGGCAACGCTGCACAGGTCCTGGGAGGATAAGAGTGAAATCGGAGAGGAAGATGCATTTATTCCAACTGTGGCGTTTTTTCAGGATTGCTCTCTGGGCCAGAGCGCTTAAGCTCTCTCCTCTAGCACATTATCGGTTGCGTTTTCCGTCTTCCCCAGAGGAGAAATCTCAGAGATCGGGCCAAAGTGGGCTAAACACAACAGCGGCAAGTAGCTGCTTTTGGGCAAGCAGTCCGTGGGGAAACGACATGGCAGATCACATGACCTAATACCGCCTGTGGATGAAGCGCTGGTCGCGCGGTTCATGCAGAGCATTTGGCTGGAGTCGGCTCAGCTCGTTGTGTGAACATGAAGTTGCTTGTTTTTTCGCGTTATCCAATTGCCCAGCGGGAATGTGTCCCAATGTTTCTAACATCGTAAGGAGAATCCTTTTGCATGGGTGCCCTGACCCCGCATTGACAACTTTTAATAGCTGTCCAGCTTCAGCTTCCATGCAGGGGAATCGAGCAGTCTCTAAATGATTTAATTGACCCACGCAGGAATAGTATATGGAATGCATTAGGAAAAGGGGTTTGGCGTAGTAGTGTGCTTTTGGGTCAAATGTTTTTAATTAAACAGTTGGCTTGCTCGACAAAGCAACCCTCTGTGGCTAATTAAAATCTCATGAAACCCTTAGAGCAATGAGGAGGTGTTGGACTGTTTTTTTTTTTTTTTAGAAACTGTTCTCTCAGGTCTTTTGAGGTAGCAGCCACTTTTTTCCCTCTCTGTATATTAATACGGGATCAATGACCATTTCAGTTTACTTTGATTGGGGCATTCACTGTGATTCCAGGAGGTTGTCAGTTTAAGGCCCAGCCAAATTTTGAGGGTAGATTTGATGCGATGGCTGAGATAACATTCAGATAACATGCGTGTGGGCGGGGCGGTCTGATGGCAATGAGACTCCTTAAGTGCTATTGATGTTGTAGTCGGTGATTAGAGGATCAATCCTGCCCATCGATGGCAGTGCTGCTAATGAGGCACTCTGATTAGCCCTTATGTAAAGGAAGTGTGGAGGGTAGTTTAACAACGAAACAAAACCAAAAAAGGACATTTATTTGTTTTGTTTTTTTTCAGTCGTAAAACTAACCTCCACCTCTTCCTTTACTGCCAAAAAACCGCTGACGCAAAGCTGCCCACCCTACTTACATTGGCTATGTGTTTGTGAACACTTGCTTGGACAGCCTCTTGTTAACGCTGTATTGTTCCCATCTACACCAGCTGACTGAGGCTTCTCGGCTGTTTTAATCCGTCTCAGACAGGCCAAAGGCGCCTGCAGGCACAGTCCCTGCCCCGCTCTTTTCCTGAAATATCAGAGACGGTTCAGACGTAGTCCTCGGCTCTCATCCCTTTCATGTCGTTCCACCATCCAGGGCGCTCCAGAACACGGGTGCAGTGAGTGCCAGCTTTGGGCAGAGCACTGCGGCTCGTTGTGCTAATTTTATCTTCCAAGAGTCATGATGTACGTTAATGGGGAGTGGGGGAGGGTTTCCAGGCCTTTCTGTAAATAAGCTCATGTGAATGTGACGTCTGCCAAATTCCTCGCTGTATAGAAGTTCTGTCCTTAAAATAAATTATAAAATTGCCCTGGACCTCACAGCAACAGATTGCCTAGCCTTGAAAATATGTGTTAATATTTAAAACGCACTCTAGTTTTCTTTTCATTTTGCAGGTGAGATCTATGCCATTTATACTTCCTGCAATGTTAAGTATTTATATTTACAAGCGGGCTCTCGGGTATTACTTATGCATGCCACTATCTTCTCAATAATGCAGCAACTGTGGTTGCCGAAGGAGACATTCATGTCCAGGCTACAAGCATATTGTTTTTGTCCCCCTGCCTCAAGCATTGGGGCAGGTCAGCTCCTGCTCCTGCTCCTGTAGCCTTTGAGCTAAAAAACGAACTAAAAAAGAAGAGACTGTGTAATAAACCCCTACATCCCAAATACGAGTTCATTTAGAGTTAGCCCTCCGTGTTTTTCCTCCATTGGACACCGTGTTAGCCCTCTGTGTTAGCCCTCTGTTGGACACCGTGTTAGCCCTCTGTTGGACACCGTGTTAGCCCTCCGTTGGACACCGTGTTAGCCCTCCGTTGGACACCGTGTTAGCCCTCTGTGTTAGCCCTCTGTTGGACACCGTGTTAGCCCACCACTGGATACCATGTTAGTTCTCCGTATTAGCCCTCCGTTGGACACTGTGTTAGCCCGCCTCGTTTGCCCTCCTCGTTAGGCCCCTGTGTTAGCCCTCCTCGTTAGCCCTCCTCGTTAGCTGCTTGATTTGGTCGGGTTTCCATGTGTGGGAACGACTGCAATCCCGCGAGGGAGCTGTCAGTTTGTGTTTGTCAGAGCTTGAGCAATGTGGTGATCTGATGTGAAGGATGCGTTGTAGACGAGATTTTCATTTAGCAGGCAGGCCAAGAGCAATGCTGGCAACCGGCCATCACCCCCCCACAAAAAAGTCACTGCCCAGTTTTTCCTGGAGCAATAGTAGGGTGATAGTCTACACATTTATTAAGAGCTGTGTGCAATTTCACATTGCACCTCTTATAAAATTGCCTCACGAATGTCCACCTTCTCCTGCAGGTCTGTACAACTCTGTGGACAGCTGGATGATCGTGCCCAACATCAAGCAGAACCACTACACAGTCCACGGGCTGCAGAGCGGGACGCGCTACGTTTTCTTCGTCAAGGCCATCAACCAGGCGGGAAGCCGGAACAGCGAGCCGGCTCGGCTCAAGACCAACAGTGAGTGTGCCGTAACCCTCCGCCACGCCCGTTAGCCAAAAAAAAAATCTATCACCCAACACTTTCAATGACACGCTGGCGTGAAAAAAACGCAGCACGAGGGCGACCGGATCACTGTGACTGGTGCCTTCTCACCCGGGCTTCCAGCACCGGCCCTCTAAGACAGCGGATGGCACCGAAACAGCAGCAAAGCGGATTATGGCCGCAGCCGCTTGTGATTCACCCACAGAGATGTTTTGGAGGTGAAGCGCAGGGTAGCTGGAACCAGTGGCGGGATATGAAAAAAGCTCCACCCACCTACTACCTCTCCCTGTGGCGCTGCAGGCCTCTCCACCCGCACATCTCCATCTCCGCCCTCCGGAGGCAGAAGCGCTTGGCAACCGCTCGTAGCGCCGCGTCATCGCCGCCGTTCGGAGCCCAGGGCATCCCGGCTCCTGCCCCAATCCACCAGCTCTCCCTTCAATAGTGCCTGTCATTTTCACACAACCCTCACAGCAGCGATGGCAGGACGCCCCCACCCACGCGGGGTTAGCGCAGAGGTGCTGTACGCACCTCGATTTAGCAACAGCTACTGTTTGTAGTAGAGTTAATCCAGCCAGCCCCTAACACGCACGCTACATTTCTGTGTTTACCGTTATATAACAGAGATATCCAGAATGTCATCTCAATGTTACGAGTTACAATACATTGCAGTACTTCTGTAGAAGCCTGAAATGCACACTGTGTCTATTTGTGCATACGTAGATACACGCTTCTGTGAATTTTCCAGGCATCTATTTCTGTCTGTCTGTCTGTCTGTCTGTCTGTCTGTCTGTCTGTCTGTCTGTCTGTCTGT
>JAOYSI010001588.1:963-16944 GCA_025775065.1 Hiodon alosoides | reverse complement strand
AAATTGTAATTGAACAAAGCTGGCTATAAAACCCGTCCCCTCCGTGGCTTGTATAATGGCAACAAAAACCCCCCCCCCCCCCCCCCCAAACTCCGCAATCAACAAAAACAGGCGAAACGCTTGAAAGTGCGAAAGGTCGCTCTCGGAAACGGCGCTGTAATCATAACGGCAGGCACGCAACGTTTCGCCAATGTTTCGCGTCCGCCTGGCGTCAGATTTAGTGCGATGCTGACTGCAGACAAGTCATCCCGAGCAAGTCAAGCCCAACAACCTCTCCCTCTCCAAATTCTTCCTCCATCCTTATCCATGTAAATGTAAATTTATAATCATTAAAAAAAAATATATATATATATATATATATATATACACTTAAAATCAGGAATGGAGATTAAAGGTCACTTTAATGGGGGGGACAGCTTCCCACTAAGACGCTTCTCTGGATTCCATGAAGGATACAAGGAGAGTGGAAATATGGAGGTTTATGTGAATGTGAATGTCCATCCCAGCAGTGGCGATGCTCCTGTCATGAGGTAGGGAGAGAAGGGGGCGGAGGTCGCTTTCGCGGGCTTGCTTCTGCGCCACCGCTTCACTCCGGAGTCTTACGCCAGCGATCCTGCAGACTGCGCCCGGTATGGCCGTGACAGCCCGCCGCTGCAAAGAAACCCCCCGCTGGAGTGCGCATCTCTTATCCTGAATTTCATTTCAGTTTTTAAACGGTTTATCACATTTATCACTGGGCTAGAAGCAACAGCGTTCACACCCAGAACAGAAGTGTCACGGGTACAGTAGCCCAGACAGCCAAGGCAGTCCTGCCCTCACGCTTCCTGTTCCGAGAGCTGAAAATGACTTGCTCATTTTCGTTTTTCAGCGTTCAGGCTTTGTGGACTGTAAGAACCAGTGTAGCATGCCTAAACCCTAATGAATATTTTCTTAATTATGGAATTATCAGAGCCTACAAAAGAGAGCACACACATCTGTGGTGCTTCCCTCCTCTCCCAGAACTGGGCCGAGCCCAGGATCCACATACCTGATGAGGTGGGGGAGTTGGTTCTGTGAACGGGGGGAGGGGGTTTCATTTACCTTTGTGCCGCTGCGAGTCTCTTGGTTGTTAGCGTCGAGTTAAAAGGAGGCGCTAAGCTCCGGAACTGTGCTCAGGCGCTTGTGTCTGTGAGTGTAAAGAAATAAGGGGTCGGGTCCCCTTTGTGGCCTAACTGCATTGGGTCACTACGGTTGCGCCTCTCGCCAGGTTTTGAGCTCGCTACCCGGCGATGCCTTGAGCCACTGCTGCTAGCACACCGTTTCGCCATTAGTGTACTGCAGTAATGGAAACGTTTGGAATCCCAGTACAGTTCCGGATTCGTATCGCCGGCACTGGGACCGGGTCTGTGCGGAAGGGGGGGAGGAGGGTGTGCAGGTGTGGCTTTCCCGTGTCGGACCCGCGCTCGCTCGTTCTCCGCTAAGAAAAAGAGGCTGTGCTTCCTTAATCCCTCAGCTACTCTGTGGGATGCAGTTTTTTGCACCCTTTGCCCAGGGTCTCTGAGATGCAGTTTAAGCTTCTGATCTGTGACGGAGACTGACCTTCTGATCTGTTATGGGAACCCCTTAAATGGATTTGGCTTTCAGCCACACTCGCTGTGGACAGGCGCACGCACTGAGGACAAGCGCAGACGCTCTCTCTCGAACCCTACCTTTATTACTGCCCCCTCGGACGCAGCGGACACGGCGCTAATTCACACAGCAACGGAACTTCACCAGCTAGTGCAGTCCAGTTCCTTTGGCACGTCCTGCCTAGCCTGGCATCGATTACGGTGCGAGGACAATTTGCGTCCCTTATCGCCTTGCAGATCCATTTCCATGAAAACAAACTGGGCCATCTTTTCTGGTGGGTGCACGGTAAGCCGATCACCTTAACACAATAACTGAACGCTAATTGGGAGCTGCTGACAGCATGATAAATATGGAACTCAGACCTCAACAAACTGGTGCCTTTTTTTTTATCTGGGAAAGTTAAGCGACTCGTGTTTCTTACTGGGATGGAGGGAGGAGTGTTTCTGATACCCCCCTGAATCGAATGTGTCGGAATGGGACAGTTTCCCTCAATTTCTTTTAAGCTCCGATGCGAGCGCCCAGCTCTGCACGTGGCCCACCTTTCGTTGCTCTGCCAGGGGGGTTTGAATAAAAACTGAATGACGCCACAAGGGGGTTAGGGTAAGAGCCAATGAGGGCCGGCCTCAGCCGCTGCCCCTCCCCCTTCGGGGCGAGCAGTGGCCCAGTGGAGCCAGAAACGCCCAAACTTTCCATTCGCTCTCCCGGCTTGGAGAATTTCCCAGAAAACCGCTGAGAGAGAGCCTCGCAGGACAGCCCTGGAATCCCGGTTTGGGTCGGGCTGAGGCGATTACACGGCGTCGAGTTTCCCACTTTATTAGGGATTTCTCCGCCCCGATGCAGATGTCCTGCAGATGCGCTCGCCTCTTCTGCCGCCCCGCTCAATTTAGTTTTCTCGAAATGCGATAGTCCTTATAAAACCTAGACCCCGCAGCGGATGTGTAATCAGATTAGGTCCAGAGGATTCAAAATATATTGGAGTTTTTGTTTTGTTTTTGTTATTGTTTTTTGTTCTCCTCTGACAGTAAAGATGCCTTCCTTTTCTCCCAGCCAGAGGAATCGGGCCTTTGTTCCGCGGGAAATTTTACAGGGTGTTATTTTTTTTTAATTGAAATTTTCATCCCTCCCCGTCAGCAGCCTGCCATTTCCCATTGCGCCACTGTCACTCCCGGCGCAGGGCAGAGGCGGGGCTGTTTACCGGCAGGCGACTCCGGAGTCGGGTCCTATCGCGCGCGGTGTCACTGGACAGTCATGAAATGTTAATGGAGCCACCGGACAGGCCCGCGGCGCGGGGGACGCTGACTGTCGTCCGCTCCAGGAGCCGGCCAATGGCTGCCGGGCGCGGAGACGGCGCCCATCACTGTCGGCCCTCTTGTCATCAGAACTGGAGCTGCTGTTGACAGAAAGCTCCTGAGTCTTTTCCCAGTGGGAGTCATTATGTGTCTCTCTCTCTCTCTCGCTCACTCTCTCTCGTCCCCATCTGCTCCTTGTTGGTATACAAGGTAGTGAATGATTCTTCATTTTTTGAAACAGTTCTTGAGAAGTCCACCTGGAGCGTTGCTTGTTAGAGTGTGTGTGTGTGTGTGTGTGTGTGTGTGTTTGTATATATATATATATATATATAATACATTTTTATTTTTTATTTTTTCAAGCGCTTTTTCCGCACTGAATCTGTATTCAGTGGCACGGGCGAGTAAGCGGTGGCTGGGTCTGGACCTCTGCGTTCTCGTTGCCTTTCCCCTGGCGGTTCCAGCGGGTCTGGATTAAACGCGCGGCCAGGTGCCGGGGGGCCGGACCTCCCGGCCCTTATCAAAGCCCGGCAGCTCAGCCGTCCCGCCGAGATGCGGAGATTGGGCGACTCCTGACCCGCTGGGGCACCGCGTTGGCAGTCCCCTGGGCCTGCCTTTTGAGGGACCGCGGGGGCTCCGTCTCTGGCCACGTTTGATTATCGCCGGCAGACACCTGCTAACCCCCCCTAGCGCCGCCCTCCGCGGCTGACTGGAGCGGCATCTGATCAGCATCCCGCCCTCATCTGCTTCCGATGCACGGTGGGCGGCTGAACTCCGCCAGGCCGCGATAATCGCAAAGAAATGTACCAGAGGAATCGGTGAGAGAGGCGAGAATAAGGTCCCAGCGTTCTGGGCCTCTGCATGCATCTTTTTACCAGAAAGAACATCTATTAAAAATGAATAAAAGTCCAAACGCAGCCGTTTTCCGGATGAATAAAAAGATCACAAGCATTTTCTTTCTAGGAAATTATAAAAATGCTTTAATCGCTAATAATGACTAAAAGGTCAGTTTTGACAGAAAGCTAAGGGGTAATATATCAAAGTCAAATTAGTAACATATCAGTTGTGACGGAAGGAAATGGGTTGTTACGTCATTTAGGTACGGTACTGGTCCAGCAACTGGCTTAGCTGATTAGGTCATTCTGGGTGGATCACTTTTAAAGCGTTTAAAATAGCAGCAAGACAATGGGTTTCTTTCATTGAACCATGTTTTACAGCATTTAAACCAAAATCATATCCGCACGCTCGGAGACAACGGAACCCTCTGTTGAATATTAAACTAAAGCCAATTTCTCAAGGTACTCCTACAGCCAATGCTGTGGTTCACGATTAAATAAAAACAGAATGGACCAACTCCTCCCTCACATGCAGACAATTAAGCGTTTGTGAGTCAGAACAGGGCGATGCTCCTTTTGGGGATTGATGATGGATCCCAAGGGCTCGCTTGTCAACGTTTGATGTGGAGACCCCAAAGGTCGCGACCTCCTGCTAGCTCGGCAACGATAGCTGTAATGCGTGGATGGGACACGAGACATTCGGGTGGAGATTAAGGGGCTGGACCTGTAACCAGATTTAAATCCCAGGAGGGGAACCGATATTGTACCCTTGAGTAATGCACTCGACCTGAATGACTTCAGTTAATGTACAGCTATTTTGATATTTGGAGTGTAAAATTATAAGCTATGTAAATTGCTCTGGGTAAGAGTGTCTGCTAAGCACCTCGATAATGGGAATAATTACACACGGAAAGGGTGGCATTTAAACATCAGCGGTGCGCCGAGCTGTGCGAGGAGCGGGATTCAAATCCAAAGACACCGTCCCTGTTCCTGGCCAGGGCTCTCTGAGTCTATGCCGCGAGGGCTGCGCACGCCAGCATCCGTCTCCGACAGCTATCTGCTTAGTGTCAGAAGAAACGGGGTGGAGGAAAAAACACTGAGGGGGACCAGGCGCCTGGCTTTAATTGCGGCCCCCAGCCAACGTTGCCCTAATGTTGTGGAAACGCCCACGCGGTGCCCCTTTTGTGCCGGGTCTCTGTGTGAAGTCGAGGCTCGTAAATAGGGAGGTGACTCCTGAATGTAATTCTCGGCCCGCCTCTCGTCCCTCTTCCCTGCTGGCAGGTCATGCAGATGAGGTGCAGAGGAATAGCTAATCACGTCTCTGCGGCAGGCTGTGGTGGGGACGAGCTGCTTTTCTAAAATCGCGCCGTCCTCTCTGTTCCTTTTTGCTGGAAAGGACTAGCCCCTCCGCTCTTAGTTCACCGGGTCACAATTTATATTTGACAGCCTGCCACAGCATTTACGCGTCGCGTGCGCGTTGTTGACAACGTCGGCGCTAGTCCGCCGTAATTCATGCCCCCCTTTCTCGTGCCAGGGCACAGTGTGCCACTCGAGTTCTCCAGGGACTTGCGGACAGACGGCGGGTCGGCGCTGCCGCTCGATACCTTTTGTTCATTCGATTTGTTAAAATGACCCAAGTTGTCCATTTCAGTGTTTTCAACACCTTAATTGATATCGATTTGCGAATTTACTCTGCTTTGTTTTCAAGGTAATTTGTGTGTCGTTAGCGTGGCATTAGCAGTTCCCTTATGGGGGACATCTCGCAGATCTGCCAATGGTTTCACGTCCTTGGCCCTTGGGGTCCTTTGTTGTCGCTCGTGATTGGCATGCGCCACTCATATAAGGATCAGGGCTGGTGGCTTCAGTGGCTGCTGTCCGACTACGCTCTCGACGGAAGACGGGCTTCGAGCAGCACGGGGCTGTGACCCACACGAGAGTTTATTTTAGCCCGTCTTCATGTACCGGCTCACTGCAAAGCAAAACCCGTGTTGCTTTTAGCTGAGGGTTACGTGCGGGACGTTTAGCGAGGCAGACACGGGATATATTGCCTAAAAGATGAAGCTCTACAACGAGAGTTACCAGCGTTCTTATCAAGCCCACCCATCATATTGCACTCACTAATGTCATGTTGTGGCCAGATTGATTTGCCCATGTCTTCGTTGACTGGTTTTTTTTATGGCCCCCTCATGTTATAGCGTTTGGTCCAGTAAAAATCTCGTTATTTATGGTGGTCCATAAACCTCTCATGGTCGTATCCCAGACGATATCATAGATCTAACGGGTCATATCTCAAAAAGATATGGGTATTGGAACAGCGCGAGACATGCAATTACAATATTTAAATATTGATATCCTCCCCTCCCCCCCATTCTCCCGCTTACACAATCTCATAGAATATGATTGTATTATAACCATTTCAAATTTGTTTCAAACTAGTTTTCATCTGTAGTCTAGTCTCATATCTTACACCATAAATTATTTTGAATAAATAATTAAAATATGTATGTATATATGTATATATAAATATCACAAAACAATAAAACGTATACAAATTTTGTAGAACCTTTAGTAAGGGACCTCTATTTCTTTTCCTGACAAAATAAAAACAAAAGGTTATGTATGCTCTCATTGAAGCAAGAAATGAGTGGTACCAAGTGTAATATTAATCAGGTGCACAGGGCCTCCGGATCGTGTCAAACCTTTTATCAACAAACCCGCTCGCTTGCGTGGTAACTCAGCCCGATTGTGCTTTGAGAGTGCCCCGGCTCGCTGGCTTCACTTCATGACTGTGAAATTTGTCCAGAACCTTCTGGCTTCTCATACAGCAACCTTATTAACCCGCTGTGCAGCTCTTTGGAGTGAGGGAAGGGCCGAGTGGCGTCAAACGAAACGGCGTGGTATTTTAACACAGGCATAGGACCCTCCTTTACAGATGTTGCTTAGACCAGTAATGAGAATCGGGTCAGGATTAATAATCTGGGGCAAGGCCAGAACGGAGCAGGTTCTACCTGGGGGCCGGACTCTTTGCAGACTTGTGAAGCGTGGAAACTATGATGAGCAGCCTTGGACAGGGTGTCTGCCAAACGGCAGCTGCAATGGTCCCTTTCCTAACAGGTCCCAACCAGGCTCCACCAGAGATCTGAACCCAGGGTGTAGTTAGTCTTTATTAACAGGAATTGTCATGTTAATAAGCAATACATTTGAGTTTTCAATAACTCCTGGTCATTAAATACTCAGCGAATTCTCTTACCCCGAGCGGCCGCCATAGTTTTGAGTCGCAGTACAATTACAGCAATTTAGGTCGTGTCCTCCTATTGGCTACTGCGACAGTAGTCTCCTTCTGGGACTTGGGCCTGCAATCTTCTAATCACATCTAGAAAATACCTGTTAATCTGTTATTTGTCTGTCACCGTGAGTTTCAAGGGGGTTGTGTGGGGATGAGATAGGTGGAGGACAAAGTTGTGTGGAGGAGAGAAAAGAAAAAGGTGGAGGTGAGAAAAGAAAAGGGTGAGATGGGTGGAGGAGAGAAAAAAGGTTGAGATGGGTAGAGGAGAGAAAAGTTAAGGGTGAGATATGTGGAGGTGAGAAAAGAAAAAGGTGGAGGAGAGAAAAGAAAGGGGTGAGATGGGTGGAGGAGAGAAAAGTAAAGGGTGAGATGAGTGAATGAGAGAAAGAAGGGTGGAAGAGAGTAAAGTAAAGGGTGAGAGAAAAGGGCTAGAAATGGAGCAGTGACTGTTAGGGAATGCAATGGATTGATGCCTCAGTAGCTTAGAAAACACCTATAGCCTTTGGACATCATCATGTCTCAGCGGGGTTATTTTCTACCTAAAGCAACTACTCAAGAACCTGGTGTTTTAGTGGCTAAGTCGTGCTGGAACACACACGAAACAAGGAATACTAGCCAGCTTGGTTTCCCGCTAGGTGACAGGTTCTCCCCAAACTGAGCCAGCGGGGCCTAATGAGGAAGCAGATTGGAGCTGCTCTATCCACCTGCTCCACAAATGAGGCCTCCTGCGAGTGACTCCAGTTCGCCTGCCTCTTCGCCGCTCCCGGGTGTCAGCCCTCCGGGGTGGGTGGCCATCCACTGGAGCTCCTCGGGTGGGTCGGGGAAGGCGGTTGGGACATCTGACCACTCCTGGAGCTCCTCAGGAGGGTCGTGGAAGGCGGTTGGGACATCTGACCACTCCTGGAGCTCCTCAGGAGGGTCGTGGAAAGCGGTTGGGGCATCTGACCACTCCTAGAGCTCCTCAGGAGGGTCGTGGAAAGCGGTTGGGGCATCTGACCACTCCTGGAGCTCCTCAGGAGGGTCATGGAAGGCGGTTGGGATATCTGACCGCACATGGAGCTCCTCAGGAGGGTCGTGGAAGGCGGTTGGGACATCTGACCACTCCTGGAGCTCCTCGGGTGGGTCGGGGGAAAGCGGTTGGGACATCTGACCACTCCTGGAGCTCCTCAGGAGGGTCGTGGAAAGCGGTTGGGATATCTGACCACACCTGGAGCTCCTCAGGAGGGTCGTGGAAAGCGGTTGGGATATCTAACCACGCCTGGAGCTCCGAGATGAATGAAGGCCCGAGCGGCGTCGACAGGGCTGGAGAGCAGCTGTGAGCGTGAGAGAGACAGAGGATAAACGCGAAGGCTCTGGGAAACTAAGCGACCTGCTACTCCCCCACAATCCACCACTGTCAAATCACGACTGGGGCCTTGCAAAACTCAAATGCGTCTCAGTTTAACATCAAAACAAGACCATGCCCCCATCCCCTCCACACACACACACACACACACACACACTGTATACAGTCATGGAGCACAGAGCTAGGCCCACGCTGTAGGCCTTCATTTGTATTTGATGATTGCTCAAGGATCTGGGCTAATGCTCCCGATCCGTAGTATTAGAAGTCTCTCTGCACAGAGGGGTGATGGATGGGCCCTGTCACCCGGGTGTTACTTAAGCTTGTTTTACGGCCCCGACTGTGTGGCGCGTGGCAGTGCTAAAGCGTTAGCGCCGGTGGATTGTGGAGCCGTGCCTAGCGGCGGTGAGGGAAGACTCCACAGTGATCAGGTCCATCTGGGTGAATGGGCCAGTGGTGAGGGAAGACTCCACAGTGATCAGGTCCGTCTGGGTGAATGGGGCGGTGGTGAGGGAAGACTCCACAGTGATCAGGTCCGTCTGGGTGAATGGGCCAGTGGTGAGGGAAGACTCCGCAGTGATCAGGTCCATCTGGGTGAATGGGCCAGTGGTGAGGGAAGACTCCGCAGTGATCAGGTCTGTCTGGGTGAACGGGGCGGCGGTGAGGGAAGACTCCACAGTGCTCGGGTCCGTCTCGGTGAGCGGGGCGGCGGTGAGGGAAGACTCTACAGTGATCAGGTCCGTCTGGGTGAACGGGGTCTAACGCATCTTATGCCTTAATACTTTATTTTAGAAACCTAGTTTTAAAGTATGGTGGTTTTGTCTGTGAGTTCTGGCTGGTTGGTGAAATCACTGTGCTGTATTCTGTAACCCATTTATATAGCCTGATTTTACTGGAGCAATTAAAAGCAATGCACTCTTTTTGGGCCACTGGGTGTCGTCCCTTGAGGGAAAGAGAAATTGTTATGTAGTGTTGGGATTTATAAAGCACTGCACAGGATTTGACACTGGTGATTTGATTGTAAGTGGTGATGGACCTCAGTTCTTCAGTACGGGGTCAATATCAGTGCCAGTTTGTACTTGCACCTGACATTCCCTGTGACGGATAATAGTGCAGCAACATTCTGTAGTGTTGTCAGGTTACAGACATGAATAGTGTTTTGGTGTCACCAGGGAAAAAAAGGTTTCGAAAAAGACCGCAGACAGACGGGTATATTTTAATTGAAAATGAATTAACGTTGGTTATCAGTGATGGGTGAATTCCATCTTTTTATTTTCCTGATGATTCAAAATAGCCATGTTTTATTTTAATTGCAGCGTTCTGTTGGCTTTCCGCGCTTTTGTGTGCAGAATCTGCTGTTTTTCAGTGCGGTGCGGGACAGACACTGTGCCAACCCCTGCTCAGGTTGCAGGGACTCGGTTATGAGTCTTTACGTGCTGCAGGAAGCACCGCTTCCCGGCACAAACCTTTCCCGCGGCGGTCCGGCCGTCAGTGTCACGTCGAACCCAGTGCCAGAATGAGCTCGGGAGTCTGTGGCGTGGACTTCTGTTTTTTGTTTTCCATCCTTTTGTTTCTCAGTGAAAGATAATTGAGCAGGCCGCTTCAAGTGTTTTGTGCTACTTGAGTTCATTTCCTCTGCTGGGGTCTGTGTGTGCTCATCTATCACGAGGCACTGAAGACAGCCCTGTGCTTCTGCCCCGAAGCCTTGGCGCCCTGATCTAATTGTTTCTGTAGTCGCTCGGTACTGATGTTTTTATTTGTAGTACTTCTCCTCCCTCATACTAAAAAACCTTCTCCACTTAAGGCAGTGTATGGACTGGGACTGGGACTGGGACTGGGGCTGGGGCTGGGGCGGTTACCTCATACTCACTCTCACGCTCTCTCGTTCACATACACTAATGTATACAAACAGACACACACACTCTCGTACACACACACACAAAGCTCATGGACACAAACACACTTACACACACATAGCTCCTCTCTCACTACCACACATTACTGGTCCTCTCTCACTACCACACATTGTGGCTCCTCTCTCACTACCACACATTACTGGTTCTCTCTCACTACCACACATTACTGCTCCTCTATCGTTACCACACATTACTGCTCCTCTATCGTTACCACACATTACTGCTCCTCTCTCACTACCACATATTACTGGTCCTCTCTCACTACTACACATTACGGCTCCTCTATCGTTACCACACATTACTGGTTCTCTCTCACTACCACACATTACGGCTCCTCTCGTACTACCACACGTTACTGGTTCTCTCTCACTACCACACATTACTGGTTCTCTCTCACTACCACACATTACGGCTCCTCTATCGTTACCACACGTTACTGGTTCTCTCTCACTACCACACATTACGGCTCCTCTCTCACTACCACACATTACGGCTTCTCTATCATTACCACACATTACGGCTCCTCTCGTACTACCACACGTTACTGGTCCTCTCTCACTACCACACATTACGGCTCCTCTATCGTTACCACACATTACTGGTCCTCTCTCACTACCACACATTACGGCTCCTCTCTCACTACCACACATTACTGGTCCTCTCTCACTACCACACATTACGGCTGCTCTCTCACTTCCACAAGTGCTGTCCTACTCTGCCTGACCACATGTTGTTTAGACTTTTTGAGCTTCTCTTGACCTGACACGTTTCTTTTCCCTTCCACAGGCAGGACGCCAGCGAGCTGTCCGGGAGTCTGCAAAGGTGAGTGCTCGCCGCTATCCCGAGCCCTGTGGTAACAAGGGTGTTGTGACCCAGCCTAAGGTTAAATATCCTGCCCAAATGCTAGCCGTGATGTGGCCTATTTTAGGCTACGACTGCCGAACCTTAGAAAGTCCACTTAACAGGATTAACTTATGTGGTAGAAAAAGGCTTTACAGAGTTTCCTTTAAACAGAGTTGTTTAAAACTGGTCTGAAGGGATGAATGAGGTTTCTGTCCTGTAAAAGACAGAGGAGGCCACATTGGTGCTGCCATGAGAACCAGCCTCCAGTCATGTGATAATGAGGAAGGGGTTGCGAAAGCATAGAGAAGGGCATCAAAGCTCGATCATGTGACATTGAGGGGGGTAGTGGGGCTAGGTCATGTGACAGCGAGGAAGGACGGATTGCCTGAAAGGATGTGACTTCAACATGAAAGTCCTGTATCATGTGAAGCTGCTGGTCGCCCTGAGCTGGACTGAATGGCGCTGAACCTTCTCCGTCAACCTTCCTCGGGTGAGATTTCTGGGCGAGCCTGAACCAAAACTCCAGTGGCTGAAGAAAGGCTTTTTCTATGAAGCAGGCCTGTAGATTTAATAATTGATTGATCTTAAAATAGCTTCACTGTATTCCTTACTTAGATTCTGGTGACAAAAGGTTGGAGCATTTCGCTTTGAAAGACTCCTCTATTGAGTCCAAGAGCGGGGATTAAATCGAGCAGAGATAATGAGATAGCTTCCCGTTGTTGAATAATATGGTCGCTGCTGGCAATGATCAATCCATTCGTTTAAAAAAAAAAAAATAAAATACTAAAGGTGAATTCTCTATAAAAAAATTAAAAAAACATATCGCATTAAAAAAAGCATGTTATTTCATGTTATTTTCCAAGGCTAGCCAGGTTCATTGTAGAATTTGATACTTTCCCCGGGTTTCATTTTGGAAGAAACTTACCACCGGAACAGCTTCAAAGTAATTTCCAAATGTACATAAATGTATGTGTGTTCGTTAAGTAATAACAGGGGAAGTAAGGGTACTAAGAGTGCGGTTTCTTTGACAAGACTGTGCTCCAGAATGAAGGGTCCTGCAGGGAAACGCCTGATAGGATTAGTTCACCGCACACGGTCTTAACAGGTAAACAGGGTTAACCAGAAGGAGAGTTTGGCAGTGTAAGACAGGAACCGTTGAGTGTGTTTGATGCTCTGATTTTCAAGTCCGTTTTAAAGCTAATCTCTTCATAAAGATGAGAAGTAACGGTCGATGGTCGTTCCTTGAGGGGAGGTTACTGAACAGCTGCGGGAGGGGGAATGGAGAGGCCTGCAAGGCCAAGCAGATGGGGCGCAAGTCCATGGCCTTGGTCTGAGGAGTCCACGGCCTTGGTCTGAGGAGTCCACGGCCTTGGTCTGAGGAGTCCACGGCCTTGGTCTGAGGAGTCCAAGGCCTTGGTCTGAGGAGTCCACGGCCTTGGCCGGACTCTGCTGCCTTCAGTAACAGCAGGCTGAAAAGGCTTTGCGTTCTTTACCTACTCGCTCACTATGCAGAGGCTGTGGTGCAAAGTGGCCCTCTGTAATGTTTGCAAACATTTTAATAAAGCCGCACGGGAGCCGTTTGTTATACATTACTGGCATGCCCAAAGGCCCACTGGCAAACAGCAGCCTCCGACGTCTCGATCTGGATAAACGCGGCTCGGGGTTTCTTTGTGGGGCATTAACCCTCCGACGCCTCGATCTGGATAAACACGGCTCGGGGTCACTTTGTGGGGCATAACATATGCCGTGATCTTGTCTGTCATGGGGTTACAGACTCAAATTATCTGCCCTTCTTTAATACCACCCCACCCAATCGTTGGAACCAATGAAACCAGACGGTAATTTCACCATCTGCAGAGTCTTTTCCTGTCAATTTCTCATCAGAGTAGGAAACAATTTATACAATGTGACCCAGTCTCTCCCACAGAGAAAGTGTCCCTGGGGCTGTTACCAGCATGGACTTAGACGCAGATGTGTCACAAACACATGTGGGACCCTTCGGCACTTTGTCGTACATAATCGGAGAGGACCCCTGGCATCCCCTGGGTTTAGCAGCCGGCCGGAGGCTGTCCTCGCGCGAGGAGTGGTTGCGTGGCGGTGCGGTGCGGTGCGGTGCGGAGGGTGGCCACCGTGTGTTCCAGCTGCGGGTTATTTATGATTTAATACAGCCCCCCCCCCCCCCAAAAAAAATTCCCTTAACTGCAATCAGAGTCTGGCTCCCGTACCTGTCGGATGCATAACCCAATACTGCAGCATAAGATCGCTGCAGTATTGCGTGGGGGGTAGTGTCTATCAGCTAATTGCTTCTTTCCCGAGGTGATTATGTTCTTACAGAGAAAGCAGCTCATAATTATGAAGCCAGCATCACTGCTTCTGCGAGCAGTTTTCATTATCACACCAGACTCGAGGCTATTTCGCCTGACCTCACGTCCCTGCACCCCACCCACCCAGCCAACCCTGTGATTGACAGTGCTAATTATTGTTCGACCGGCGGATGTTCATTGAGGTGCCATTTGATCCATTTTCAATTTGTAGATATGCACTCTAAAAGGCTTACTGACATTCTGAGGGCCTAGCATTCGAGCTAAACACAGCACCAGAAAAATGGGTATCTGTTTCCTGAGAGCTGCAGGACTTGAGATTGGAGCAGAAGGATATTGAGATTGCCACGACTCACTTGTTGTCTGAGAAACTCGTGTTTTTTGTTCTTTTTTGAATGAGTGCCGAGACATCTGCCGTGGTTAACGTCAGTCCTGTTGGGTGGTCACTGCCTACCGGCAGGGGACTCCCTCCCCCTCGGTTGCTCATAGAACCGGCTCGTTTGGGCTCCAATGTTTGAGCGGCTCGTCAGAGGGGCCTCTGGTGGGCCAGGTTGGCTCTCCACGGGAAGCCCTTTTTGTCTGGAACCCACCCAAGCGCAGAGTCGGATCTGTTAGGGAACCTCAGCGTGTGGCGCTCTTGATGTTTAGAGGAAGGGCCAATGCCAGGGTGTCCCGGCCGCTGGTTCGGCTGATTATCCCGGTCCCCTCGATTCCGCCTGACGCTAGCTGTGCGCGGACTGCAGAGAATGTAAGAGTTGCCGTCCCTGGTCAATTCTGCTTCCTTTCAGCGCCGCGGGTATCTCAAATGTAACCCAAAGGCAGCAGCTGTTCCTCACGAAACTGCCAGCCTGTTCACTTTGCCCTTCATGCCCCTTCCCGAGTGGGTCGGGTCACTACGGCAATGCCTGCCATGATTGAGCTAGCAGCCTTTCCCTGGCGCTGCCCTGCCGCGTCGGCCCCCACAGTGGCAGTGCCACTCAGCAGTCGGAGCCCGGGCTGGATGGCAGTGCGGCCAGTGACATGAGGCTATGCTAACGAGCGAGGCTATGCTAACAAGCGCGGGCAGGCTGAGCGACTGGCTGCCAGGCTGAAATGGGGCGTGGGTGGGGGGGGCAGAGACAGAATGCGTTTCAGAAATCTGCGCGTCGCCCACTACAGACGCAGGGAGGAGGCTGATTGTCTCCTCAGCAGAGCGCTGTGCGCCGGCTCTAGAGATAAACTCTCTCCGCTGAGCGAACTGGGAGACACGGGCCACTGTTTGGCGGAAGGCAGAGGCCCGTGTCTCATTATCAGAGTTTAAGTGACGGCGCTGCGCCCATTTCCCTGGAGGGCTAGGAGATGAGAGGCAGGGCAGATGCCCATAGAGGGACATGTGTGTGCACGCGTGACTAACCACAGACCTGACTTGGCTGTAGCACGCAACCCAATGCTAACCCTCTTGGCAGCAGGATGGTGACCTTAGGGGCATTGTGAGCAACTGACTATAAAGTCCAGTAATTTAAAGGTTTAATGAAACCCTTGTGCCATTTAAATGTGCCGTGAAAAATTAAAGCTGTCATTCTCTCAAAGGGAGAACTTATACTCTCTGTTAATGTGACTTTCTGGTCTCAAATTACAATGTGATTGACTCAATTTTAGAGTATGATGATACATTTTCATTGAGTTTTAATTGAGTAGGCCAGTACTTGTGACATGCTTCATATTTATTCATGAGACGTTTTAATAAACACATGAATTATGAAAGGCCACTAATTACAGAGCATGTCCTGAATTAAAACTGTTTCAGCAGACATAAGATGGCAGTCAGACAGTGAGTTAGTAATGAATGTATTGTCTTAAGTGCTGACAGCAGGAGAGAGGGGAGGGCGGGCAGTTTGTTTGCAACAATGTGTTCCCAGCCGCCCGGGATGAAACGGACAGACAGACCGGGAGGAAGAAGGCGCGAGGAGGAAGGAGCGTCGGTGTTGTGGGAGGCTCTCGTCTGTACGGGATTTTCTTACTCATGTGATGCGCCGCTTGCATGCGTGGCTCTCCCTTGGAGAAAGAATAATTAACGATGTCTGCTCCTCGCCGGCGTGTTCCTCGGCCTGACGGGGGGTGTGAAGGCTTACGTAACCCACCAAGGCCCGGTCTGGGACACGATGGGATGGGGTGGGGGGGCGCCGCCGCCGCGGCAGAGTTATGTCACACATGGATCCTTCACACGGTTCCTGCGAGCCAGGGAGGGAGGGAGGGAGGGAGCGAGCGTTTCCATCAGGAAATGGGCGTTTAAACCTTTTAATAAAGAAGAACCAGATGGACTGAAGACAAGACAGGTGGGCCAATTAAAAGCATCTCCCATCATAATGCATGTGGGTAAGGAAGTCTAGCATGGCTGAGTAACTCGTTCTCCACCAGGCTAAACTATATCTAACTGCAAGTTCCTGCAAGTAACTGGAAAACCCTTCTTTATTTCGCTTAACTGGTAAACCCTTCTTTATTTCGCTTAACTGGTAAACCCTTCTTTATTTCGCTTAACTGGTAAACCCTTCTTTATTTCGCTT
>JAOYSI010001587.1:3805-23712 GCA_025775065.1 Hiodon alosoides | reverse complement strand
TCTCACCCTACAGCCTGTTTGGTGAGAGACATCTCACCCTACAGCCTGTTTGTAGAGAGACATCTCACCCTACAGCCGGTTTGTAGAGAGACATCTCACCCTACAACCTGTTTGGTGAGGGGCTTCCTGTCATCGTGCACCCTGTTTGGCAAGGGACTTCTTCCCAGCGTGAAACTGGACTGCAGTTTGTTTGGTGAGGGACACCCTATTACCCTGCAGCCTGTTTAGAGAAGAACTCCTTCGTAGCGTGAACACGGGCTATAGTTTGCTTTAAGAGGGACATCCTCTCACCTTACAGCTTGTTTGGTGAGTAACTTCTTCCCTGCCTGATCACAGGCTGCACCTTGTTCAAGAGGGTCTTCCTCTCAGTAAAGAATCCCTCTGAGGTATGTTTGGTCAGGCACCATTGTCCTGTGGTCATCCAGCAGCTGTCGTTACAGGTCTGACCTCTGTGTTTCTTTGACAATAGCAAGGGAAATTGAGAGCAGAAAGAAGAACTTCTGTGGGCTAGGTTGGGAACTGTCCTCCACTCTATAATGGCTTGCCTTTGGCTGTAAGCCATGCTCCAAACTGCAATGGCTAGCACACTCTTTAACCTGCTGTCAGAGTGAGCTGTTGTTTAAAGGTTTCTGGCTTGTGCTGAACCTGGTGTGCCAGGAGCCATTCCAATGGTCCTTCTTAAACTACAATTCACTCTGCGTGTAGCCAGCTCTTGGACTGTCTTCTTCACCAGGATTACAGAAATAAATGATGTTTTCTACCGGGTAAGAAAGTGAGCACAAAAAGAAACCTCTTTCAGAAAGACAGTTGAGATAAAAAACCTATGTTAAAACTACAGAGTTCCCTCTGCAGACTGTCCAAGGGCCACTGACAACTCTCATTATGCTACACTCCTGTGCAAAAGTCTTAGGCAACCTAGCCTTTTTATATAACTGTAGTCTTTGATGTGTTTAAAATTTGCCTGGACAGGTAGAAGCAAGCGAGACTGCCATAGTCTGTAGAATAACTGTGGAAAGTCCTCCAAGATGCTTGGCCCAACCGGCTAGCCGAAGTTTTAAAGGAAAGGGGTGGTCATACCATATTTATGCATTTATTTATTTTTCAGTTATTTACTGCCCTTTATAGTATTTATTTTTATTATTTAGAAGCTTTTCATTTCATTTCATTATTTTGAAAATATCTTTGCTTTACAGATTTTTTTTTTCATGTGCCTATGACTTTTGCACAGTACTGTATATAGTAATCAGAGCCTAGTATAATCTAATAGTTAAATTATTATAGGTATTCCAATGGAAAATGTTTTGATTCCTGCTAAACATAATTAACCAGGCATCATGTAATCAGGCTAGGAACTAATGTACATTATTTTCCTTAACAATAGCAATGTCTGATTTTTATCACTACTGAATTGTATTAAGATATTTTTTAACTGTAAAAATCAGTAACTACGATAATCAGTTCATGTTCTTTGAGGATTAAAGGGCTCTTTGACACTCATTTTCTGCATTTGAGTGCTGGATGAGAGCCCAGAGTTGTACCTTGTGAGCTGAATTTTCATTCTAAATCTCACTGAGCCCACGTGAGTCAAGAGGGGATGAATACCAAGCTGCTACAAAAATAAAAATGTAATTAAAATTATTTTTTGTGGGGGTGCTTTGAGGAGGTCAGAAGGTGAAAGAGAAAGAGACCCCTATTGGAAACACACAAAAACACACACACACACACACTTAAATACACACATACTCACTCTCTCTCTCTCACACACACACACACACACACACACACATCCATAGAGAAAAATGCACCACAGTCCCCTGAAATTGAACACCAAAGTATGTAGTAAGTTTCACATTGGGCACTTCTGTTGTGCCTTGCATGAAGGTGTTTACCTGAATTACACAGCTATATAAATGGAAATATACTTGAACAGCAATCTCTGTAAATAAATGGGCCAAGACTGGGACATCTGCTAGGAAAACATATACTCATCAGATACTTCCATTGTGTATGGTTTTTTTGACTGACTTTGGATTCTAGGTCAACTCCAGAATATTGGGATTTTCAAACATTTAGAGAAATGCCCCACAGCCTGACTGGCTTGGGCATTAACCAGCCAGAACATGGTCCTTTCTAAAATGACAGGCTTTGAGCAATGGATGCATTACAGAGCATGTGCAAGGCTCTGCACTGATAGGCCAGGTCAGTCCCTTACCCTGTATACATGCCTAGCTCTGCACTGAGCGGCCAGGTCAGTCGCTGTTTACACATTACAGAGCATTTGCAAGGTTCTTTACTGAGTGGCCAGGTCAGTCCCTTATTCTGTATATTTGCCTGGCTCTGCACTGAGTGTCCAAGTTAGTCACTGTTTACACATTGCAGACCATGTGCAAGGTTCTTTACTGAGTGGCCAGTTCAGTTCCTTACCCCGTACACGTGTCTGGCCCCTGCTTTGGCGGCGAACATGGAGAGAATCCCTGTTCCACTGCCCACATCCAGGACCACCTTGTCCTTGAACACGTGCTTGTTGTGGTACATGGCGTTCCTGTAGGTGAGGGTCCGCACCTCGTCTTTCAGCATCTCCTGTGGGTGACGGGGGGGATAAGGGGGCTGACTGTACCTCACCAGTTGGACCTGGCACTTTGGATAACCTGCTGATCGATCTGATGCCACTAAGGATAGTTTTGTGCTGCATTGAATGTCAGAGACAGAGTTGAAATAGAGATGGATTATTGTCAGATGTTGCACACAGTCAAACCAAAAGCGGGCATGCAAATATAAAGCATTGGACTGAATTGTGACTGTTAGCAGGTTCTTCTCTGCTGTGGGTGCATTTGATTGCTTCGGAACCTCACAGAAACGAGACAAGTGAGCCAACACACCTCAGCGATCCAGCTATTCTTGTGCAGACTGAGGTCTACACTTCAAGCCCAGAGCCAGCAGCACATTTAAAGACACCTAAAGACTTCTGTGGTTACCATGCAGAAGGAAACTTATATCCTGACCTACTTTCCAAAAATTCAGCGGTAAAAAAAGAACAAATATTGCTGATTGGTCTTGTTCACTGCCCCTTTGTCAACCCTCCTTTGGCCTCATTGGCTTGTGGTTCTGGGGGTGACGACGTACCTCGTGGATGCCAAAGTGGGCGTAAGAATCAAAGTAGTAGTCCCGGGAGGTCATCTCCTCGGGGTTGAGGAGCTTAGCCATCTTTCCCCGGCTGGGACAGCTGAGGAGGTTGGCAGCATGGGGCACGTGCGGTGGCCGAGGCACGTGGAGGATGGAGGGCACGGGCTTGGGCAACGTGGTGGGCTGCGCTGACTGGGACGGGGGCGAGACCCGGGTGACGGGCAGCTGCCGAGAGAGGAGAAAGACGCATGGAGAGACTAGAGAGGGAAAATGAAGCCACTTTAGCAGTGCAGTACTGTTAATCTCATTTTCCTCCCACAATTTCGTCCCATCTTGGAGCTGTCAAAACCACTCAGTCCATTTACTGGGAAAATGATGCAACACCGCTGATAGGAACAGGGGCTGTCAGGGGGGAAATAGCAGAAGGCATGGAATTGTGCACAGACGGCGGGCTTCTAAAGCTGTGATTATCACCTGTGCTGCCTGCTGGGAGTGCCTGGGAGGCCTGTCCTCTATTTCAGCAAACTCATGTTACAGGATTGACAAAAGAGAAAAATGACATCTAATGAACTAATTTGCACTACTGAAGAGACGGTGTGAGAGAGTGGCCATTGGCATTGGGTGGCAGCGTACACATTCTCAAAATGTTTCCAGAGTGACCAATGTTACTTCACAGCCTGGCTGGAATTGTTCTGAGAACGCTACGCATTAGCCGCCAATGGCGACACTGAGGTATGTGATCAAAATATGAGAAGTGACTAGGCAACTAACTTGTAAGGTGTCTGTTATCCAGGTGAAACAGGAATTCACAGTGCTTGACAGGCTGTCGGCTCCATTAGTAAGCAGAGAGTCAGTTGAGCCGAGCTTACCCCGCTGCCTAGAGATAATCACATTTTACAGGGTCTTCTAAAATCAATTGAATGTAAGTAAGGAGATTCTAGTTTAGCTAAATAAATGACGGAAAATCAATTAGTGATTAGAGGAAACTCAAAGCTACGAGTGCCGTGTTTTTCCACACAAATCACTTTCGTCAAGCAGTGGAATAACGTCACGAGGGATGTGAGAAGTATTGGTAGACCAAGGGAGACAAAGGATTTAGGGTCTATTTCCTCATTGTGGAAACTGCTGGAGAGTTATAATGAGGGTCAGTGGGGTGGAACACAGGCGGTATGATAATGCAGGTCGGAGAGGTAGAACACTGGCAGTGCACTAACAGCGGTCAGTGAGTTGGAACAAGGGCTGTGCGATAATGAGGGTCAGTGGGGTGGAACACTGGCAGTGTGATAATGGCAGTCAGTGAGGTGGAACACTGGCAGTGTGATAATGGCAGTCAGTGAGGTGGAACACTGGCTGTACGATAATGAGGGTCAGTGAGGTGGAACACTGGCTGTACGATAATGAGGGTCAGTGAGGTGGAACACTGGCAGTGTGATAATGAGGGTCAGTGAGGTGGAACACTGGCTGTACGATATTGCAGGTCAGTGGGGTGGAACACTGACTGTACGATATTGCAGGTCAGTGAGGTGGAACACAGGCAGTGCAATAATGAGGGTCAGTGAGGTGGAACACGGGCTGTGCAATAATGGCGGTCAGTGGGGAGGAACACTGGCAGTGCGAAAATGAGGGTCAGTGAGGTGGAACACTGGCTGTACGATAATGAGGGTCAGTGAGGTGGAACACTGGCTGTACGATATTGCAGGTCAGTGAGGTGGAACACAGGCTGTGCGATACTGCGGGTCAGTGAGGTGGAACACGGGCTGTGCGATACTGCGGGTCAGTGAGGTGGAACACGGGTTGTGCAATAATGGCGGTCAGTGGGGAGGAACACTGCCTGTGCGATAATGAGGGTCAGTGAGGTGGAACAAGGGCAGTGCAATAATGGCGGTCAGTGAGGTGGAACACGGGCTGTGCGATACTGCGGGTCAGTGAGGTGGAACAAGGGCAGTGCAATAATGGCGGTCAGTGAGGTGGAACACTGGCAGTGCTTTACAATTGGCACGCGAGAGGGGTCCCCAGTCGCCTCGTGCCTTGATTTAGGGCGTGATGTGGGTTCACACCGAAAATTCATAGTAGCCCTGAGATCACCTGTATTTCTGAGACCCTCTCTTCTCCATTTATGCAGATATGGGAAGAACCCACAGGCTGTTTCCATGCAGTGGAAGAAAGGACCAGAAAGGCTGCCCTCCAGTGGTGTTTGTTTGCTGTTAGCGTCACTATATCTATATTGCTTTTGCATTGCCAATACATTGCTGCTATGGGACCACTAATAGCATTTTCTCAACATTACATGGGCACAGTCAGCATCGTCATCTACTTTTGTGCCGGCTTCATGGTCCTCATGCATAAAGCCTGTTTGTGATTCAGTGATGGGACTATAATTGCTCCTAAACCTCATGCCTGAGCACAACCTGACCAACAATTTACCATCATCCCTGATTACAACCTGAGCAATAGTGGATTGCCATCTCTGACTTTCTCTGTGACTCAGACAGTCATTTCTGCACATTCATTTTAAGTCTATTTATTTTATTTTATTTTCAGAAACTGCCAGCCCTTCCTTCTGAAACTAAACCAAGCTCCATCTGCTGAGTCAGGGAGCTTCAGATTCTACACAGGTACTCAGTGAGCCTCACACTCTACACCAAACTTTTTTTTTCGGTCTAGAGGTGACTGAGAATTGTAGCATGAATACAGAAATACTGAAAAAAAAGATAACTGTACTTGACAAAATAGCAATAAGGTGAAATTGAGATTGTATACTAATCAACCTTATAAAGCTTAGATAAATGCATAGAGGCTTGGATTATAATAGTCGTATATGTTGATAAATGTACTGGAGAAAATCACGTTGCAACGGAGATCACAATCGTCTCATAAAGTCCCCCTCTGAATCAGACAGCTACTGCAGCACCAAGGACAGCGCTCGAAACTACTGTAGTATTCCACTCGCAGAAAAATCACGTTTTGTCATCCGTCGAGAACAATTTACTTTGATCATTTTACTAAAACTCTTTACTGTAAAACGAATAACACAAACAGACCTCATCGCATTTCATTCCAAGATTTTAGTTTCGGTAAATTAACGCGTTAAATTGACCGATGCCAGTAACATATACCGTGGTAATAACCTCGTTTTCTACCTAATTGTATCCGCTAATTCAATTATGAGAAAAGTACAAAACATTGAGTTATGTCTTGCTTTAATTAGTGCAGATAACGGGACATCTTGCGTAACTAATTATCTCCGTGATGGCACAGCAGTAATATCAAATATATTTAAATGGTCTGTGTTTAAGAATGACCTACACGGCTATGCCCCGTCGGCCGACATATTCTCTATAATTATTTTACCAAAGCAATTCTCTTACCTACCTCTGCGTTCTCAGTCTCCGCCATCTTTCTCCGAAGGAGCAAGCAGCGGGAGGAGTGTTTCATTCCCATAAGAGCCAGCGAGATTTCTTTTACTCAATGTGGGGAAAAAATTCAGCAATCAGGAAAATTTGTATAACCTTTTTAAGTCACGTTTTAAAATGTTTCACTTTAAAAATCACAAAATTTTGAAAAAACAAAACAAAACTAATTTAAGACCCCGAAGAAGTGCCAGCTCTATTTTTTTAGTTGAAAGAGTCCTGATATGCATGGTAAAAAAGTTATCTTAGATGCTGCCTCTTGACAGAGTATACGCAATAGAGCACACCGTTTGATAAAAATTCTGATAAAAGTCCTCCCATTTTCCTCTTGTGGCGCGTTGCAACATGTACGAAGAGAAACTTCATGGTCACCGATAAAATTCCTGTAACCTCACGACTCATTACATTCAGTTCATTTCGCAATACAGTAAGAGCATATAATTCAAACAAATACTTGCATATGCAATGCTTAATCGCAGAAGAGCATGAACAGCTGCCCTTGACTATTTTAATGACACACATTCGTGTTCATCATGGTTATACTTAAATTATAGGTCTGCTCCTCTGGGAGTCGCGGGTCTTGCAGGCGTTACGGAGACGAGGCTATTAGCACAGTTTATTAATGAATCCTTATCATAGTTTAGAGAAAACGTGCCGTTGACCCATCGCAGTAAACTGAAACCTTAATTGACCCCATATTACATCGATGGGCTATGGAGAGTCAGCTTCAAGACGAAAGTTGCACCTTACTTCAGGAAGAAGGACGAGCATTTAGACTCATGAAACTAACCTCGCCAAATACCTCCTTGTGAAAGCATGCACAGTCGCAGCCTCCTATATGCCGGCCAAAGTACCACCTCCTTAGTTGATCGTTGCGCTGGATAAAGTCAGATTAATTTTCGTAGAGCAACAGGGACCAATAGGATCCTCCGCTTTCCTCGTTTTACCCACACACGATTCTTCTCTACTGCTTGTTCTTTTTTAAGAGTCATGGGGCAGCTTACCACATTTTCGTTCCATTAACGGATCTATTATTATTATTACTGTTTCTTCTTTTTTATTATTGTTGTTGTTGTTGTTATATCCCTATACAATCCCATCCATTGACAAACTGATATTTGTATTCCCCAACTATCATTCAGCGCAGTTTACATTTAGAATCCATTTTTGCACGTCATATTTTAATAATGTGGTTGTATTTTTCTAGCCCAAAATGTATTTTCATCTCACGACATTTTTCAATATCTAATAGACCAGGAGAAAATTCACCTGACGTTCAGCCAACAACCAGATTCAAAAGATCTCCTTCAGTTGCCACAGGCTCTTTACAGTTTTGGTATAAATACGAAAATCTTTCATATATAACAAATTAAACGATGCATCATGAAGAGGAATTTCAAACGAAAACCTCTTTTGTTATGCAAATAGAGAGGGCTGTTGGGAATTCTAATATTGTACACTCATTACTAACAATTATTATTTATTTATTTATTTATTTCCCATCAAAATAGCGTACACACGGGGCTGCCAGGTGATCGTGTTCAAGTTTAGATAGTGTGTAGGTTTGTATTTATTTTCAGACGGCACCCACTTCCACAGCCACCCACACCTCTTATTGCATAACTCCTCACTCTTGGCAGCATTTCGCGCTGTAGCGAGCCTCGGTGGGCAAAATGGATCCCCCGCACAGTTCCCCCCAGTTCCTCAATGCGCTCGGCTCCCACTCGCACATCCTGTAGGATCAGGGCTTCTGACAACACCACCACCACGCGCCGACGATGCTCACAGCCCGACACCTATATCCACCGCTAGTGTTAGAGGACTCCCCCGTGCATTTGACGGTTAGACATCACCTTCGTCATCCGCAAGACCGATAAAGACGTGTGGTTTCCTGCTTCCATCCTAACTATCATTTACTAAGCACTGAAGCAAACATGCTTTGCTATCATTTCTTGGCTAAGGAAATAAAAGCATTGTCAAATTAATTCACACTAAATGGTTCCAATTAGCCTACCATTTTTTTTTTTGTCTCTTTCAGAAGTGGATGACAGCTGTTGAATGAGAATTTTTGACACAGGAAGCAGACTGCAACAGCAAAGCGCAGCTTCAATTATCGCTTTTGTTGGACCTGTTAAGAACGATATATTGGTTCAGTGAAATAACAGTCATCTTAATGTTTAGCTTTTAAGCTTAAATTTGTTTTGCAAAAAGGAAAACTTGTTTAACTGAAAAAAGATTCTCTAAATATATATTCATTACATATACATGGGACATTATTGTTTTTAACCTTCCTTTAGATATTATCATGTACCAAGCTACGCATCTAGGCTCGAGGGCAGCTGCCCACGACTGCCTGACAGTTTCAGCAGCTGAAGGGTTCCGCATGCAACATATAAGCCTGGAGAGCTTATGTACCTGAAGTGTATTTTGGTGGGTGGGTGTCAGAATGTGAGAGGCGGGGGGGCGGCACCCGGTGGAAGCCTTGCCAGTGGCCGAACATGTACGACCAAGAAGGAGTTGAGGGAGACCAACCTGACACTTGGACCAGTGAATACCCTCTCAGGTGTTTTCCTCTGACTTTCAATTGTGTTTTAAGACGGCCTTATTGTAAGCTTATTCCATTTTAGGGGCCGAAATCACATTTACAGTTTGTTAAAATAAAAAGCTTTGTCATGGAGTTAGTATAAATGTTTCATCTGCATGGACAAAAACACCATATATTATTGAGCCCGTACCAGGCCACTGTGGGATATGGTTTATGTTTCAGGACACTGTTAGGACTAAATATAGACAGAATCTATGTGAGACATACGCATGATTAACAGAGACCTGTTCAAGATTTTTCAAACTCTTTAAACGAGAGACACTTTAAAAAGCTATAAATAAGCCTTGCAAGGTTTCTGAAGCCCCTTCCATGACCTGCTTCCAGCATGGCAGGGAGAGACCAAAAATTCACTAGATAACCAGGTCAACTGTCACTTTATATCTGTGAGTAATTATTATAATTAATCATATCATATCTGTGTAGTGTGGAGGTATTGTCCATATTAGTGCTGGGAACTCAGTTTTACCCAATTCATATCTCAGGAATGTGTGCAAAGTTTAGATATGGTGAAGACGCATTATAGGTTGAGCTCAATATCAATAGTATAGTAATAGCTATTGTGGAATTGATTCATTTCCTCGACTCAATATGAATCTTAATCTTTTTTTTTTAGGTGAGAAAAACTTGTGAGAATAGCAAAAGTAATCCTTCATTCATTCATTATGTGACTCGTTCAATTCACTCAATATGTGGTGTCATTAATTCACTCGTGTGGTGTCCTTGCATTCAATCATAATGTGGTGTCTGATCTCATTCGCCAATTAAGGGGTGTCATCTCATTCACTAATTATGTGGTGTCCGAGCTCATGAATTATTAGTTGGTGTCTCGTCTCATTCACTTATTAGGTGGTGTCTCAATGGGATCTGAGAATTTTAGTTATGGGAAGGGAACCAGTTGATTAAATCCATGGCCTTTCGTCTGCAGCAGGTTTTTAACTTGACCTTGCAACTGAACAAACGTCGACTGCTGGCAGCAGGTTATGCAAAAAAGCATCAAGATGAACCTCTCAATCTTTCTTGTACTTTATTTATTTCTATTTAATTATTAAACTCTTTACATACTGATGCCATACAGCTAAATCAAAGGATTTCTTAATTGAGCAAACCATGAAATATTAGTTTTAATTTTGTACAAGTGAATCTCTTTATGATTCTTGCAAAAGTTCAGAATATATTGCATGAAAAAAACAAAGTGTCCCCGATTAATTACTGTAAGGTTAGCACCTTCAGTCTCCTCAGATCTCTGTAGAGAATGTGTCTCCACACTCCAGTACAGCTAACTTTATTTTAAGATGTGCAAACGTGCTCACAGTGTTTCGGCTTTTCTGTTGCTGTTCTACTTTGCTTCTGTGTTTCAGCTCTGAAAAAAAGTAATTGCACTTCTGTTAATTTTGAATCTCTGCTCATTTCAATTTACAGCACAATAAACAACACTGTGCAAGAGAGGTAGTTATTAAAATGTGTTCTTGTCTGGAGGGTTAGATTAGCAGGAAGATTGCTAAAAAGAATGCAGATCCTTCCTGCAGTGTTTGGCCATTTATCAAGAGCATCATTTAAAATGAGAGAGGAGATGGCAAATTAGCCTGTCTTCAAATCAGAAGCTCAATTTGTCAATTGTCAATAACTGGAGTGGTTTCAGGATGGCATGTGGGCTATGGCACTCTGGCCTTTTGGTTTATACATAAAAAAACTCCTCACACAACACACATCCTCCTCTGCCTTCAGGCCAACCTGTACACAGCCCACAGAGGCCTTCAGAATGCTTTATTCCAGTGCTGTTTGACACAAAGAGCCAGCATTTCAAAGGTCACAGGGCTCTATGTCACTGTATTTCGCTCTATGTGCTGATAGATATGCACAATTTAAAGGATTAATCAGCATCTTCAATGCTGTCTTGTTCATTCTTACTCATGCTTGTCCTTGCACCAAGGTCCAAACAGTTATCCCAACAATGATTAAGCTTAACAAATACCAACCAGCTTGTCTTGTTCACAGGCACCCGGATTAGTCTAGTCTTATCTAGTCTTGTTAAAATTTCTGGATACTATGGAGGTCAAAACGTATTGCCTTGTAACTTATCTGTGTAGCATTTCAGCTAATCATGAATTGATTTCCTGTTTCCGAGCCCATGCTTTTTTAGTGCAGTGGCGCAACCTTACATTCCTTTACGTATCTCACCATTTTGTTTCTGGCCAAAAGCAACTTTCTTTCCTGCCTTTAATTGTATTTTGTCAGAAAATGTCCCATTTGGTCGGTGTACTTAAATGAAAACGCACACACACACACACACACACACACACACACACATACAGACAGATTATCTAGCCGTGTTTTTGTGATTATTGTACACAAACCTAGGCCCACCCTTGAGCCTGAACTAAATAAATGAAGGTGATAGATGGAAAATAGCAGACACAATGCTTCTGCAACACTCAGATGGCTGTGCAGAGTAATGCTTTCCTACGGTTCGACCCTAGGTCGATTTACCCTGCATCGTTTTAGTACTTGTGTCACTGTAAAAGTGTCTGAAGTATGAAATTGCGGCTGAAAAAAACCAATAACAGAATATGAGATGGCTATAGTTTGATACTGCCTCAGAAATCCAGTACCTTTAGATGGGCTTTGATTGTAGACGTTATTATGAGTTAGAATCCTGTGTGTCTTGCCTTTGTCTGGATTATAGATTAGGAGCCTTATCAGTCACACTCTACTGTGGCTACTGGACGGCATTAAAGCATTAAAGTGTGCTTAGCAGATGTTCTTATTCATCACATATACACATGTTCCACTTAGATTTGTACATTTGTGGCCCATTATTTTTCCTTAAGGAATTCAGTGATCCAGCAGTGCAATGTCTGTGGAGTACAAGGGCAGAGAAAGAGGTTGTCTCAGAGCTTTGAGGTCTTGGAGGGGCATAAAGTAGGATTGAAGACGAATGACGGAGGGATTTGGGTCAAATGCAAGAAGCAATAGGTAGCCACTGATGCAACTTACAATCGTGTTGTACAAACTCGAAAGTTGTTCCGAGTAGTAGTGTGGTTGGTAATCAGTATGGGTTTCCCAAATCTACGATACAATAAGTTTGTGTACATTTTTTAAAGAATCTCATCCCATTCTCCATCTGCACTTTGTAAACAAAACCATTAACTCAAAATTCTTGAGAAATGCGCTAGTGTAGGAAAATGCAAGTATTCAGAATGAAGTGTTTACATAGCCTAATATTCCAGTAATCTGCTAGACATCTTAAAATCCCAGCAATCGAAATACTCTTATTCGGAATACGCTGTTTCTGTGATGTTTTCCAATACCTACATGAAGTATTCTGAATGATAATGAAATAATACCTTACATGTAATCAAGGTTACTGTGTTAAAATCTAGTTCATGGGGTTTCTGTGCAGAACTCCATCCGTCCATATAAAAAAAATATGGGGTAGACTTTTTATTTTCCTGCGATTTACAATTTATTTTATCCAAAGCGACTTTTACAGTTTATAAATCCTACATTCATCCACTCATACAGCTGTTTACTAAAGCAATTCTTAAAATGAAGCAAGCAAGTGAACTAATCTGCCTGTCACCTTGCAATATTATGAAATGACTGACAGCTGAATGTGATGGGATTAAGCACATATTTAGCACATAATATATGGTTTGGCTAATCATTTATTACGGGCTAGGATACACATACATACAATTAAAATTAAGGTGTGTGATCTTATTTCGAAGTGTGCAAGCACGGAAGATACTCAGGTCATTAAAGCTGTCTCTGAAAAGCACCTATTCTACAGATTCTTTTTCCCAAAGCATCCTTAAAATGCTAGGTATTTTTAATGGTTTGAGTCAATAATTTACCAACCATATGCCATTCAAAATGCTTGGGATGCTGTTAATGGTATGATTACCAAGCAGTTACCAAAGCGACCACAAAAATAGCCAATGACCCTTCCGAGGCTGAAGGCATGTTGCTGAACTTTCCTGGGCCGGGGGCATGTTGCTGACCCTTCCGAGGCTGAAGGCCTGTTGCTGACCCTTCCAAGGCCGGGGGCATGTTGTTGACCTTTCCTGGGCCGGGAGCATGTTGCTGACCCTTCCAAGGCCGGGGGCATGTTGTTGACCTTTCCTGGGCCGGGGGGCATGTTGCTGACCCTTCCAAGGCCGGGGGCATGTTGCTGACCCTTCCGAGGCAAAAAACATGTTGTTGACCTTTCCTGGGCCGGGGGCATGTTTGTGACCTTTTCGAGGCTGGGGGCATGTTACAGATCTTTTCGAGGCTGGGGCCATGTTGCAGACCTTTTTCAAGGCTGGGGGCATGTTTAGACAAGCCCTCTTGTTTAGCCCGTTTCTGTTTAGCCCGTTTTTCATTAAGCTACACTAAGCTTTCTCTCAGACTGTGTTGCCACAATGAATGGAAAGAACTGGCATTCAAATGGTGACACATCAGACGAAGCTTCCTATTCCTGTGGTGATCTAAATCCTTGCTTCTCTGACAATGAGAAGTGTCAGGATCTCTACAACTGTGCTTGGAGCTTGACATCAAATCAATGTGTGAATGACTCTGAAGACATGAATTGGGCTATAGACATGACACTCACATCAACAGCAACTCCCTCAAACAGGTCAGCAGGCTATTCTGGCATTTTAAACACTTCTTATAGGTAGGTATGCAGTCGAGGAAACCTGGTATTTCATCATATAGTGCCCCACCCCACTTCAATGACACTTCCCTTGTCTTCGTGTTTGGTTATTGTGTTTGTGTAAATTTAATTGTAGTTAATTTCATTGCCTACTGAACTGAACATGTTTAATATGAAAACAGAGTGAAAAAATGTATAAATGTATTTTGAACTTATTGGCGAATCTCTAAGGCTATATGTTCAAGTTTGACATGGAACACATCGACTGCATTAATGGATATTGCCAGAGGATGAAAGACAATAAAGATTTAACTATCATTACAGAGCACAACCAGAATTCACTGATTCACACAGAATTAATTTAATGTGTTGAGGAGAGACAGATTACATAGTCCAGAATATAATTTTTTATTGATTGCAATTTTTGATGCTGTCAGAGAGACTTCAACAGAGCATTAAAATGAGCCTGGTCATACTTCATAAAAAAAAAAAAAGTTATAAAGTTTAAAATATTCTGTTTAGACTTATAAATAATATAACAAATAAATATAATCTCAGTTTTTCTCTCTCACAGAACCAGGTGTTAGACTAATAAACCCCTTTTTTCTGGTGTTGAGATTTCGCTCTCTTGGGACCAGACATTAGACTTATAAACACTTGTTTCCGGAGTTGAGATTCAACATCTTATTCTGTGTTCACAGGGAAAATTCACCAAGCTCAACAATATTTACCGCTGTTTGCTGTCTGCCGCTTGCCATGAACCAGCATTAGGTATTGCTCGCAGTGATTTAATGGCAGAAAAAACATAAAATGTATTAGAGTGAATCAAATTACAAAAAATTGAATTATTGTCCTTAAGTTAACTAACCCTATGTGCAAGCGGGCCGAGCATTTATAGCGCCTCAAAATTAATATTTTTTAGGAAAATCAACAGCCCAAGACAGAGAAACATAAAATCTAAGCAACTTTATAAAATATGTAAAATGGATATGTGAAGGGTATATGTTTTTTTGTGCGAACTCTACGAATTGTTACCAAAGTAGACCTCAGATACTAGCACACTTCAGCATGCATGTCATAACATCAATTAGCAAGATACCGCAAAAGCTACACAAAAATGCATTTAAAAACATTATTCATTTATTATGGTTACATTCTTCAACCCATCACATCAGGCACAGCTCCTTTAATTACCTTATATTAAAAAAAAAAAAAAAACTAATTTGCTATAAGTTATTTGGAAGGAAAAGAGTTATAGAGGCTATAGGTTTGCAGTTAAGGAATGTAACTTGACATTATGGACTAGGGAATGTAACTAGTAAAGAAATCTAGATAAAAATAAATATTATTAGAATAACGCAATTGGAAGGAATATAGTCTGTGTGTGTCTGTGTGTTTTATATTCCAAACTGTCCACCGTAATAAAATACAGAACTATTTGGTTATCAAAATCGACTGGAAAAAGGTTCAGGTTAGATAATTTTTTCATTGTTCCAAATTAGAACCTAATCATAAGGTTCTGCTATGAAACAAGTGTTTCCATTTCCAAACTGATGTAATGGATTAAGGGCAAGCACTTACAGTATCAACTAGTAGATAATGTGCTAAATACACAATAATTTAGTACATTGTACGACACAGTACGACTTGGAGAGGTTCAAAAATATTCAGCTACAAAAGTAAAAATGTTGGAATCTGGAAAATACGTACACAACCAAATAATATAACAAAACAAATTAAATCAAAAACAAATTTTAAAAATGTGGTGTTTTTCCAATATACTCCAGTTTTTTACAACTCTGATTAAAATGGATGTGGGAAAATCAGATATTCCATTCAAGCGTAGAAGCGAATGTTCTTTCACCCAGACCACAGAAGCGCAGGGAGCACAGTACAAGCAGCCGTGACAGATGCAGACACAGATGCCCGTGACCAGCACTGCAGAACAGAAGTGTCAGATCAGTCTCTGGCAAGCGGGGCCTCCATTAGCACTGAATAATTGGTCATTATGCAGACAGCAGACAAGGCCACTTTGGCACAGTAGCCCAACCAGACTTTATCTTTACCTTGAAACATTAAACTCTAATTAACGCGATCATTTGCAGTTTCACCTGATTGGCAAACAGCTGCCAGGCAGGATTCGGTATAACCCGATCCATAAACCAGCTGTCAGGCTGAAGTCAGTTTAACCTGATCAGCCCATAGCTGCCAGGATGATATCAGTTTAACCTGATCAGCCCACAGCTGCCAGGATGGTATCAGTTTAACCTGATCAGCCCACAGCTGCCAGGATTAAGTCAGTTTGACCTGATCAGCCCACAGCTGCTAGAATTAAGTCAGTTTGACCTGATCAGCCCACAGCTGCTAGAATTAAGTCAGTTTGACCTGATCAGCCCACAGCTGCTAGAATTAAGTCAGTTTGACGTGATCAGCCCACAGCTGCTAGGATAAATTCTGTTTAACCTGATCAGCCCACAGCTGCCAGGATGAAGCTGGTTCAACCTAGACCCAGCTGCACGGAAAAGGGGAATGGTGAAACAGGAAGACACACGGGCTCTTACAGAATACAGCTTAATTTCAGGAACCCCCTAAACAGAGACTGTAGTTTCAGTCACTTTTTCAGTCAAGGGGATGCATGCCGCTCTATCCTCTCACAGCATGTGACTCAACCCGAATTGGCACTGAAGACTAGCTCCATCAGCTGTAACCCCACCAGCTATATAACTATTGTATAGTAATTAAGGGGGTGCACGGTTTTTTCTTTGAGTTCAATCGTGGGTCAATTTCAACTGCCTCTTGAATTTGACTGAGATGGGTTAAGCAGTGGACAAAACCAGAAATGTGATTTTTTTTTTGTGGATTAGAGTAAGATATTTCAGGAGCTCCCAAGAAAGGAGTAACACTATCTCTTACAATCCAAATAAATATAATTCCTGGTACCTCATACTCAAAAGAAATTGCCTGTCTGACTGACAGACCTGTTTCATATGTAGCTGAGGTTTTACATGTGTAAAATGAGCTGTTTGTGAACATCGTATCTCAGGTGCGTATCTTGTTAAATGTATAAAATGAGCTCTCAGAAATGATGTATTTTCGTTGCAGACATGGTTACATGCGTAAAATGAGCTGTGCGCATTCGGTTACATGTGTAAAATGAGCTGTCTGGTACACTACGTCTCGTTGGCGGATCTGGTTACATGTGTGAAATGAGCTTTTGGGAACACCACATCTCCGTGGCAGATCCGGTTACATGTGTAAAATGAGCTGTCGGGAATGCCTTATCTCAGGTGAGGACCAGTTACATATTAGCAGCAAACTTGAGAGGGAATTTTCCCCTCGTGGTGTGTTAACATCCCTTTAACGACTCTGTTAGCAGTGCACTTGAGTAGGAATTTCCACCATGTGGTGTGTTATAATCCCTCTAATGACTCCATAAGCAGTGCACTTGAGTGGGAATTCCCTACTGTGGTGCGTTATCGTCCCATTAGTAGGAAATTTAATCAGAATGGGAGCGATCCCAGGGCGATCCCTTCGCTGATTGCAGTTCTGAAAGGGGTGGAGGGGCCATGGAGATGAAACACATATGACGTTTATTCACATAGACATGTTTTTACACACACACACACACACTGGTCATGTGGACCTGTCTGTCAAAGCTCCGGAGTAGTCTAGATACTTCAGCTGCTACGACAACCCTTTAAGACACCAGTCGCTCACTGTGAATGCATTGCCCTAGTAGCGAATGCTAGCTGGCTCCCTATTTGCACATATTTTATAGGGGCCAGGTGCAGAGAGGTCAAACTTCAGGGCATACAATCCATAAATCTGAAATCCATTTTCAAAAATAGTTGGTCTTTAGAGACGCGTATATCACCTCTATCTTCATTACCAGCCCTAGAAATTTTGCAGATTGAACCTGTTTCAAACATGCCATGCCCACAGCTTTACATTTCATACAATCCTTCATCTTCAAATCATTAGCCGATGAAAAAAAGGCTAGCTAGATTAGTCATGCCTGATTGGGACCCCATTAGTTATTCTGAGATGAGGTACCTATGGCGTGGTATGGGGCTCAGGCAGAGAGGCCAGGTAATGAATTAATGAAGAGAAACTTTACTCTGGTTTTATGGGCAGTCCCAATGGGTAAGCTATGCTTAAGCCAGCAGCGTCCTGTTAACCCCATTTCGTGGCAGAGTTTTAAATGACCCTGCGCTGCAGGACGCTGCTAAGCCTTCACATGTTTTAGTCACAGGACAATTTTTTAAAGGAAAACAGTGTAAACCAATCCAAGGGTCGTGGTGACACGTGAGAAAGTCACAAAAATAACTGTGGTTGAATCATATTTAATCATTCCTTAGACTTATATAAGATGTGTAATTAGCTCAGTCCATATGGATAGTTCTGATTTGCTGGACCCCTCTTTTAGCTTAGCTCACCCATGCTTGGCTTCCATCAGTGCTGACAGTGATTAAGGGATGTCCGTCTCAAACGGCAGTCCATGCTATTCTTGCATGTTGAGTAACACAGTGACAGCTCTGCTATTAAATCACATATTTGCATATGACTGCATATGATAAGTGAAACATCAGATGTAAAGCTTCTGTACAGCTTGAGTATGTGTTCCTCAACTAAAGCAGCAAAACTGATAGATTGACATTCTAATGAAATTACTGGCATTCTAATAAAAACTTCTGAACACAAATGATGGTAGAGTGTTGATATGACCGACTTGTACAACAACAAACCACCAGAGAGATAGATTCAATTGTATTGACTTTGGCACTTCAGTGTGTAAATCTAAATCTGTTGCCACCACTCTTGCTGGCAAAGTCAAGGCTCGCCAGCAAGAAACGTACTGACATTTTGCGGCTCCTGTATGACAGGGAATGTGATACATACATACCCACAAGGCATAACGTGGTGATACCTGGCCCATGCGGTTTAGAGGGTGATACCTGGCCCGTGAGGCATAGTGTGGTGATTCCTGGCCCACGAGGTTTAGCAGGTGATACCTGGCCCACAAGCTGTAGAACGGTGATACCTAACTGTGACATTTCCCATCATCCTTAATGACTTTGAACGGTGTTCAGTGTAAATCCTAGGCACTAAAAAGTGGGAGGACCTTTTTTCTGTTGTGCCAATGGGAGAAAGGGCATTTCAATTGCATCACATTTATCAGGTTTCATTAGATGTGTTTGCGTCTACTTATCGCACATTTTTATGGAAAAATGAATAAACTTGCATAAGGTGCACTTCCATCCAACTAAACAAAATATGTAAAAAAAAATGATAAAATACGGAATTTAGGTTTACTTAGATGAATTACTTTACCTGCTAGACAACTGGGTTTCATTATAGACAGCTAACAAGCTAGTGCTTGTAGGTCCTTGGACACATAGACATACATTCTTTGTATAAAAAAAATTTAATAATATTCATATTCTAAGAGAGAGTATTGATATTTGAGAATAAAGGCTAACTTGCAGTATGAAATTCATAATTCTGTTAAATAAGAAATAAAAAGAAATCAGCGGTTGCCCATGGCAATTCTGTTCAAAGGGGTTGTCTCAAGGAGGAATCTCATAAAATTTCCACTTAAAGCCTACTACAGACTTGTTTTGACAGCCAACAGCACAAGAACGCATGTTAGCAGAACCACACGACTAGTAGAGACAAAATTTAAATAAAACGAAATAACAACAAAAAAACACAATGCAGCAAACTGTGTGTGCTGTGAGCGAGATTCTTCTCCAACTGCTGTATTGAAAAAGTTGTCCGCATTAACTTCAAGTCAATAACAATCTCTCAATGAAGTTGGCTACCAAGAGACTCGCCAGAGTTGCTGGGCTTGTCTTTGTGTATATTATTTCCTTTAGTTGGAGATTTTTCTTGTTCAGACCAGTCTCTCACTGATGATTAATTACAGTCTGGTAGTAGGTGGTAAGACAGATGGCATGTCTAGAAGCCTCTGTCCTCTCACATTTCCAAATAAGGCCGGCAGTGAGCTAGACACACATATTCCACTAAGCCCGACAGGTAGCTAGACACACATATTCCACTAAGCCCGACAGGTAGCTAGACACACATATTCCACTAAGCCCGACAGGTAGCTAGACACACATATTCCACTAAG
>JAOYSI010001586.1:0-16945 GCA_025775065.1 Hiodon alosoides | reverse complement strand
TCACATTAAGGAAAGCACGAAGCATAAGACACATTATTAACACTATTTACAGTTCGGGAGCTAGGCTTCCCAGCAGCTCCTTCGGGGATGTCTAAAGTTCATTGGCGGGGTAAGCGCTGCTTGCCATCCCCGTTACAACATACATGTGAGACAAATGCCAACAAAAAATACAACGGGAGGCATTGTTACGTCCCCACACCTGCATACGTGTGCGTACTTATGTTTTGTTTCATTCTGTTTCTCGCACTCTCATCCCATCATTCAGATGTCCTACTGAAATTGGCAATTTGTCCTTGTCACCTGTCAATCAGCGCACCCGTTTCCAAACCAATCACGTGGGCATCCGTCAGAACATAAAACATTAGCGTTGTTTGTTACCCGGCGAGCGAAAGATAGCAAATTGAGAACAGAGATTTGAGAAGATTTTGAGAATCACTAAACTCCTAAACTACCTAAAGCCGAGGCGGTTATAAATAGTACACCAAAAATAACAACATTCTTTAAAAGTCAGTGTCAGAAGAATGAAAGTGAAGAAGAGCCACACGAGTCAGAGGAGCAAGCAGAACGGCGAGTCGGTTAGCGTGCACAGCAGCAGAAGAGAAAAAAGAGCCATTGAACTGTGAACTTAAGGCGAGAGAAACTTACCAAACAGGTAATGCTATTGTTAGTTCTGATACGGCATGTTGGGGTCCGATAACCGATAACGGTTTAGGTCCACTACGGGGCAACAGAGACTCATTTAATCTCATGTCTATTGAACATGACCTGCTTCGCCAACTGGACTTCACAGACATTATGTAATTCTCAAGTTTGAAGGCAAGAAGGCATAAAATCTAGCAATGGTAAGTCAAATGTGTTTTTATACTTTGTAATGTTAAGGAGGCTTGAGAGTAGCGCCAAATACTTGCCTTCTGTAGGCCACACGATTAGTGTAGCGCCGAATACGCTATGTTTTTGTTTAATGTCACATCATGCTGCACTGCCTGATAACGTGGTCCCATAGACTACAACTAGCAGTGATTTAATTCGAAACGATGCGGTCAGTAATGAGAGCTAGTGGTAGTGCCAACTACCATACTATTGTACATGCCATAGCTACCCTGATGTGAGTGGTTACGCTGTACATTGCCTATTCGAATGACATGATTGATGATTGTGTTGGTATTGTATGATATTGTGCAATACACATTTATTTATAAAGCACATTTTAAAACAACTCACGTTGACCAAATTGCTGTACAGACAAGAGTAAAAATCACTTATACATTAAACGGCAACATAAACAAGATGACACACAGGAACAACACATCGGCCCAGACACTGGCCATAAGTCAGCCATATCACCTGTCAAATGCTAGCACATAAAAATAAGTCTTAAGCCTGGACTTGGAGTCTATGGAGGGGGCAGATCTGCGGGTGAGGGGAATGCTGTTCCACAGTCTAGGGGCAGCAACCGCAAAGGCGCGGTCACCCCTGAGCTTTATTTTGGAACGCGGTACAGCCAGGAGCCCCAGGTCTGCCGACCTGAGGGACCTGGAGGTTGAGTAAGGGGTTAGAAGGTCTGGGGGAGAAAGCCCATTTAGGGCTTTATAAACAAATAGGAGAACCTTAAAATCGATTCTGAACCATACAGGCAGCCCGTGGCGAGAGGCCAGGATAGGGGTAATATGGTCCCTCTTCCGGGTACCTGTCAGGAGCCTGGCTGCGGCACTCTGGACCAGTTGCAGGCAGGACAAGGATGACTGACTAATCCCAGTATACAGGGAGTTGCAATAGTCCAAGCGGGAGGTTATAAAAGTGTGGATGACTTTCTCGAGATCTTTAAAAGAGAGAAATGGCTTGATTTTTGGCAATAGTACGAAGCGGGAAAAAACTGTCTTTGACTACTGCATTTACTTGCTTGTCGAACTTAAAGGCAGAATCGAAGATCACCCTAAGGTTTTTGACATGGGGTTTGACTAGGGTGGACAGTTTGTCGAGACTGTTGGTTATCGGTTTGACGGAGTCAGGGGGGCCAAATAGGATTACTTCGGACTTGCCTTCATTCAACTGCAAATCGTTTTTTGCCATCCTTTATCTCTTTATGTCCTCAAGGTAGTTCAAGAGGCTAATTTGATTGGACTGATTGGTTGACTTCAGGGGGAGATTAAGCCGAGTATCATCAGCATAGCAGTGGATGGAAATGTTATGTTTTTGAATGATTTGACCGAGGGGAAGCGTGTATATTGAAAAGAGAATGGGACCTAGGATTAAACCTTTTGGGACCACGCACGAGAGACTAGTAGGGGAGGAGGAAGAAGAGCCTAGGTTGACAGAGAAGCTTCTATTTTTGTGGTAGGATGTTAACCAGTTCAGGGCATTGCTATCGACGCCCCCCTGTGGTGGAGACGGCCTATTGAAATGTCATGATCCACAAAACCGAACGCCGCACTGAGGTCAAGAAGAATTAGGCACAGTTACCGGAATCGACAGAGAGGAGCAGGTCATTGTACACTTTCAGCAAGGCAGACTCTGTGCTGTGATACGTCTTAAAACCTGACTGGAATCTTTCCAAGATGTTGTTCTGTTGTAGGTAGGGCAGCAATTGAATGAGAATCACCTTTTCGAGAACCTTTGACAAAAATGGAAGTTTAGAAATAGGTCTGTAGTTACTAGGCAAAGTAGGGTCCAGGTTAGTTTTTTTCAGGAGGGGCTGGACCACTGCATGCTTGAAACAGGTTGGAACGGTACCAGTGGCTAAGGAGCTGTTGATAATCGAGAGGATGCTGGGACCGGCTGTGTCAAAGACATCCTTCAGGAGGGCAGTGGGGAGAATGTCAAGGGGTCAGGTTGCAGGTTTCATGATGGAAACAATTTTTGTAAGGTAGGGAAGCGTGATGGGTTGGACACAGTCCAACTTTGAAGAACAGACCAGGGTGACAGCTAGGTCACAGAGTGGGGGCACATCTAAGTTGGTATTGGGGGAGGGGCAGTTGACAGAATTTATGGTAGTGAATAAGACCTTTGAATTATGAGAGTTAAATTAGGTCAGAAAATATTTTGCTCTCGCAGCCTTAACTGCTTCTTGATAATTCTGAAAGTTGTTTCTCAGGATTTCAAAGGAAATTTGAAGTTTATCACTCTTCCACTTTCGTTCGGATCTTTTGCACTCTCCCCTCAGGGAGTACAATCAGCTGATTGTACAGTATATTATTGGGGGGGAGGGGGTTCTCCAAGGGGGCCTCCCAATACCTTAATACGGGCCTGCACACACATGTATATGGAGGTAAAATATAGAAACTAATCACAATGTTATGACACTATCAGCTTCATACTTGATCAAGGCTCCCCAACTTTATTCGTTTTTCTTTTCAGCAGGTGCGTATAAATTATTTTCTTCATTCCTTTCTTATATTATTGCACTTACTGCTCAATACTTGGTGTAAAGGTACAACCATATTGCTCTGATGGATTCTCCTGGCTCTACATCTGATCCAGTGCCCTGTACTTTCTTTACATGTAGATTAATTTTTTTGAAATTTTTTGTATTTGATAGATTCAAAATTATGAACTTTGCACAAGTCACAATATCTGAAAAATGGAGGGAGATGAGGAGGGGTAAAATATCCAGATCATTCAGAAGATTAAACGTCCAGGCGGGTCATAGCATGTAGCCTGTCCCCGGTATTTATTGGGGTGGGCTAACAGAGGTTGTACAGAAACAAACGGCAGGACCCAGTAATGCAACAGCCCCCTTGAAAAACAGCTAGCTACCATTAAGGTCCAGGAAGACAATTCCTTGCAGTCGTTTTTGTAGAATAAAGGTCTTCACTCAATTCCGGAATGGATGGATGGTTAACAACAGAATGTCATAATCTACCAAGGAATTTCTGATGCATACAGTCAGACATGGCTTTCTTATTGGCCAGCGTCAAAGAGAAACAGGGTGGGTCGACAATTTACAAACAGCACCAATGGATTTCACAGGATATTTCCAGAACAATAGACACAGTGCTACCACATATTTATATCAAGGGATATCTCAATTGAGAGGGGTAAACAGCCTGGCACCTGGGGTCATTGTGCAGCAGGCTCTTTTGCCAATTTGCAGTTTTCTCGGGGAACAGGGTGACTCATCAACAAAAGTTAAATGGGCAATAAAACATTTCTGTAAATATACTTTTATATTTCAAAGGTACAAAGCATTTTCTCCAGAATTTCCATCCTCGCCATTTAGTGTGAACGTAGCGTTGAGTTTTCGGCAGGTATTCACAGCAGCTTCATTTTGGAGAGACAGTATCTCGTAGATGATCTCAGCAAGCCATGTGATGACCCATGGGGAGACTGATTTCTTATTTGTGAGGACAGTGAGAAAATAACAGTGAAGTCGTCAACATGACAATGATGGGGGAAAATCATGGGAAGAGATGACAGCCTCAAAGCCTCTCTCACCATGGTGTATTCCACTGGCCCTGTGAGGGCTTGCATTTTGTAAGGGAGAAAATTTGACGGGGTAATTACGCACCTGAGGTAGCTTTTCGGGTTGTATAAGTTCACCCTTCTGCATTTTAAACTTCATATAATCAGTATCTGCAGAATATGTGGGAAATGTATTAAATTCTTTATAAACAAATTTTAAATTTGTTTTTCTGCAGAATTCTGTGGCAGTCATTGCTAGTTTGAATGTCAACTTTTCAATGTCAATAAAAAAACAAAGACAATAATAATATAAAATGTACAAGTACTTTTACTGTTTTTCACGGTTTACCTTCTTTTTTTTGTGTTCTGTCAACTTCTAGCTCTTGTCAATTATCCAATTAACATTCCACGACCCATGTGCACTGTTTTGCTCACTTCTGTTTTCACTGGCCCAGCACCTCCCCATTTGATTTTTTGTTTGTTTTTGTTTTGGTCTGTTCCTGTATGGTTTGTTTTTGTATTCCGTTTTGTATTTGTTTAAAACATAGTTAATAAATATTATGTTTATTTCTTTGAGCTGCGCTTGGGTTCATCCTTGCGCTGGTGCTCCAGCACCGCGTTACACTGTTATTTTACTATCTAAGTGAAACCAGAATCTTCTCCTTACTTTCTTTTATGGTCTTATTTATAAGATGATTTAATGAAATTATAATTAAGAATTAATAATTATTAAATTTCTGTTCTGCTCAATAATGATACTTAGCAACCAAATTCGCTAAAGTTTTGTCATCTCGGAAATATTACGTGCATGGAATGGGATTAGTTAACTTAGCTTTTATGACTAATAATTAGTCTTATTATTTCACGTAGTTTTATTCTGATGTTTTTGACCACTCTATATTGCATTCCGTTTTTGAAGCGCTTTGGAATGCCTTGGCATGAAACGCGCTATATACAGTTGTGACGGATGACTCATCCCGACAGTAGCAAGACCCACTCCTTTATCCCTCATGTAATTTAACTGACATTCAAAGCATGTTAACCTTCACTAGCACCATACACCTTGCTTTACATAGATAATACAAATGCGCCATACACCTTGCTTCACATAGATACCACAAATGAAACATAGCCTTTGTTCCTTATATCATGCCAATAACTTTACTGACTTTGATTTCTCGTTGTACTCATGTCTTTGTTTGAATGTGTTTCTGTTTTGTATTTACCTCCTGATGCCCGGTCATGATGTGTAACATGGCTTCTATGTCAGGAGGTCCCACAACCAGAATGGTTCCATTATTAATTAGGAACCTACCATCCCTGTTTCCCATGTGGGGGAATACTATTTTGTTGTGGAGGGTTTTATGACCCCTTCCAGTTAAATTGTGGGCCTGGCCAACCAGATAAAGGCCCAGAGGAGAGAAGGGAGAGGAAGAAGACGGACATTGTGACCTGTAGAGAGGAAGTCAATAGTTTGAATTACTGTGTGATGTACATGTGTATGTATATAATAAACCCTTAATAATTAGCATCCTGCTCAGTAGTCCTCGTGCCTCCTTGATCATCCCTTACAACAGTAAATACAATTTTGTGTATTGATTGGATATGAACACAAGGTTTGGCAGAAACAAGATCATTTGGAATTGATACAAAAACCTTGGTAAATTCAAAAACTGCCATATTCTCCATGCATGAGCAAGCGAATTCTGCTTAAGAAGCAAAATTCTGCAAAAAATGTCTATGATCACGGAGCATTTAGTTCTTGTACTGTTGCATAGCCTCACGCAGAACCAAGCTCTGGCTGGCAGAACTGTGCTGTGTCAGTATCAGGTTTGAAAGGATACTGGCACGGTATGTATTTTTACAAAAATCATCTATGTAGATCAGGTATGAGCTTTTTGAATTTGCCTGAAAACAGATTTTCTTTTTCAAATGTCTTCAATTTAAAAAAATACAATAAAAGACAGACACCAGTGGAGTTGCCGATCCCTTATATATATATATATATATATATATATATATAGTTTTATAATTAGTTTATTGCTTGATTTAAGAAAATGAATGTATGCAATGCCTTTACTGTCAGAAACGACAAATTGTTGAAACCCACATGAAGGTATATTAATCATTTAAAAAATTTTGTATGGATATCAATTTGCAAGCTTCCCATCTCCTCACCCTTATGTAAAATGTTTACCTACACCAGTAAATCACCTGTGAACATCAATGTGCATTCTTTCCTAATATTATTGTATGCAACATGATCTTATAACCAGTCATAAGAAATCATATGTAAAGTAATTTCACATCACTGTAAACATTTTTACGTATGCGCAGCCATGGATACATAGATTATTTACGTATGGACAGTCTTTGTAATGTAAATACTTCTACATAACTACAGCTTGAAAAAAGTATAAATTTTTATTGGTCTCGGCAGCTAGAGAACCAAAACTGCAAATTGTACGTGTACGCAAATTTCATAGCGACTCATTTTATATTCCAATTTATTAAATCTGATTGAGTAATTTGATTGCACAGACAGGGCTAGACATTCTTACCTTTTAGTTGCTTAGCAGACGCTTCTATCCAAAGCGACTAAAACAGCTTACGATTTCTACATTATGATTTCTACAGAATATATTTTTAATTGTTCAATGTCAAAAATATATATTTTTATAAGATAGCAGTACTATTGCAGGACATTAAGCTGTGATGGCAGCTGCTGTCTTGTGTCTTATTAAACTTTAAAACAAATCCCAACCCGTTCGCATACTAGGAAAAGTTATATTTGGTTCTGGGATCTATAAATTGCAATATAAAAATATTTGGTCCGACCTAGAATCAGAAGCAATTGCTTTTTTTTTATGTACAGTAAATACTTTGCTAAATTAGTCCCTAAAGAAATCCATAATTCTGCAGTCATGGAATTTGTTGCAGAATTTTCCATTCCTTAAGTAGTTATGTAACGGGGATGGGAAGCAGCGCCTCACCCGCCAATGGCGTTCGGCCATCCCCGAGGGGGCTGTTGGGAAGCCTAGCCCCCGAACTGTAGTTAATGTAAATAGCGTGTTAAAAGTTCTGTATTTTAATAGTGTTATTGTGTTGTAGTTATGTTTAATTAGTTGCATCGTTTGGTGTTTGTGTTAGTTAAGATTTAGTTCCCCCACCTTGGTTTGATTCATTCGCCTGTGTGATGGGCTTTCCTCATTTGACTAGTTCTATGCACTGCCAGATCTGCCTTTATCAAGGCGGGCGTAAGTGCATGTGTGTAATAAAGAGCAGAACTTCCTGTCGTAATCGGTGTCAGACTCTCTGTCCGAACCTAGAAGGATAGTAGCATTCTGTAAGTGTTACAGTTAGTTATATTCCATTCAAGTAACATTTCAAAGATGACACTGTCTAAAATGTCTGTACTGAAGTATCATAGTTGAACGAATATTTAATTAATTAAATAAAGTTGCAAGCGACCATGGATGAAAATGAGGAGGTGGTTCTGGTTTGGACATAGATAGTAAAATGCTACTGGTACATTTAGTACAGATAAGGTTTGATAAATGAACGCCTTGCACCAATCGGTTACTTTTTTATTTAATTTATTCGAAAATATTGTGTGGCCCGGTCCGAGAGTGGTCAGGAAACAGGAATATTGGGAGGGTTTACGTGTTGGATTTTAACACAAATCCAAAACAAGAAAAGGATTAAACTTATATTAATTTTAAATAAAGGAAAAGGAAAAACACCCTTTGGGAAAAACTAAAGTAATAAACTAAAAACGAATAAACGAAATAACTTAAAAACAGACGAAGAATACCAGCCACCAAACAGCCTTTTCCAGTCTAAACCTTCCCTTCTTGAGCCACTGCTGGCTCTTTTAAAGTCGCTAATTGTTGGCACCTGTTTGCGGTAACCATTAGTAGAATCACACGCAACAAGGTACTCTTACTTTGGGCATGCCCCCCCCCCCCCCCAACTTGGCTATCCATCAGCCCCACTCTGGGCATTTTCGTAGGGCTCGATGGTTTGGCCCCAGGCTACATGCCACATGTTGCTTTTGGCATGTAATACGGTAAGAAATCTGGGCTAGCGTGAGTTCAGATTGGCAAGTAGAAATTTAAACCTTTCATACCACAAGCCAGTGGCAAAAAATTACATCCCAGTGTTTAAATTATTATTTTTTATGTCTGTTTTATTTGATTTCAGACTATTTTTTATTTTCAGTTATCAGATTGATTTGTCATGACATACATAATAGCATTATTGTTCAGGCTGGCAATGATAGTGTTGCATGTTCATTTCGGACCCGGGAATTTTTATTAATTTCATTATACAAAATACAATTATTCTGATCATAATCACTGCTGCACAATTCCACAGAAAACACGTTTTTAATAGTTAATCTAAGAAAATAATTGAATGAATTAATGAATAAATTGTTTAATTTATGTATACAATGCGGCACTTGACACATAGCTACTGCTATGACTCCAATAAAACTTTAATTCATCAATAATACTGCCACACACAATGTTTACTATTCATTATTAACTTTTGAAAATAAATGAGCACAAACATATATAGGAAAGCTATCTGCATAAGCCAGGGGTTTAAGCAAATCTCATGGGCCACGATGTCTCCTAGTTTTCATTCCCACTCAACTTTTAATTGGTTAATTGTAGTCATTATTTGGATAAAAAAATTATCTGAAAACCAACCATCCCAACGGTCTGTAAGGCCTGGGATTTTGAAATCACACATGTCGGTTTGCTTCCAGTTTGGCCATTTATTAAATAGAACTGACTGTGAAAGAAATTCATTTCAGATATTTTCTACTATAATTGTGTATTTTTTTTATAGTGTGTGTGTGTGTTTCTGTGTATGTTATTTAAGACGTTAACCTTGTCTTAATGCTTAGTTAAGTCAGAGGCAGTCATTTGGGGTGATCTGTAAGTACAATGGCTGTTATCTGCTGACAAGGAAATGTGTGGTTTCAGACAAAATATGAAACTGTGTGTGCCCTTCACTCAGTGATACACTGAAGCATGTAGCTCCATTTTGATTTAAGAGAAGGGTATTGCTTGTAAATAAATTTGAGAGGACAACAAAAAATCACTTCATTTGAAAATTGTATTAATTGGAATTAGATGTAATCTGAAAGACAGTTTAGCACTTACACGGTAATTGCTATGGGTTACATCAGAGCTATTAATGTATAGCAGTAATTTTTGTGGCTGCATGCTCAAATTAGAAATGCACAATGATTATCTAAACACTTTCATACATTGATTTTGATCGTAGAATAGTAAAAGTAGTGTACAGCTTTCACTGAGGAGTAAGCCACTAAGATTTATGTTAACGTAAGAAAAATCAATACCGTATATGGTGAAAATAAAGATTAGTTAATGAATTAATGAAAAATTGAGATTACTACTTTCTGCCACACATTAAACAGATGTTGAAATACAAATAGTAGTAATTCTAATATTGATCATAATTTAAAAAAAGAATAATTAAATATGTTCCTTAACACATAAAGCCTTTCACTCCTCAGGAGAAAAAGAAAAAATGAATCTTCTTAGTACCAAAAGTATTTTACATCTTGTTGGAAGCGTTGTTGAAGACAACAGACCTCATCAGTGATCAAACTGCCTAATAAAGCAGATGTAGACTATCAATGAAAATGGCCCTTTTTTACTGAATTATGAATTCGCCAGGTTGCCATTTTTATAATAACAAAGCAGTGCTAGTTACCATTTAATATGAGTTTACGAGGATTGTGGAAAAAAAATACTGCTATTCATGTTCTTTGTGTCGGGCATATATTGTATTTTTTAGGTTTCCGTGTCATATATTGTGCTTTGGCATTTTCTTGTGATTAACATTTACAGAATTATAGTATGATTGCATTTGTAAGTGCAAATTAACCTCACCTGATTAGTATTAGGGTGTTGTATTTGCAGGCCATTTGGTATAATTTGTTATTCTGCATTATGCTCAAGGATAAATTTGCTGACACAAAATATTTAAATGACCATTCAAAAGGATGACAATATCCCCATTCCTTTCTTGATTTTGGTGTGAATTAAAAGTGAAACATAAAAAAATAGAATTTAACTTAACAATTTAACTTAGATTAGTGATTGAACGTATTGCCTGGTGCCATAAAAGAAATTTTCTTTTCAGAAAATGTATGATATTGTTTTTTCTCAGAATTAATATATTAGACCACACTGGTGAGACATAAAATATATTTTTAATGGAAATCATTGGTTTGCATTTTTAAATGTATTTTCTAAGTTGCCCGACTACTCAAAATATTCTTCCATCTGTGGTATTAATACATAGCGATGAGAAAGTATATGTTGTCTATAAATCAGTGCTTCCATTCAACAGATTAAGAGGAATTTAAGAGGCTTAAGCAAAGGTGTTGCTCTGATGCAAAAGACTGAGATCTACATTTGTATGTACAACACTGTCTAATATCATATCTAACTATTTGTAGATGCAATGTAAAATATAAATAATGTAAATACATTAAAATAATAATGTAAAATAGATATATAAAATATATTTATATTATGTAATGACAGGCACTAAAACTTTGCTAGAGCCTAGAACAATGTCTTTCTATCCTATTACACCGCGATTAAAATCAAATTAGGGGCATTATATCAATTGTTTTCATTTTGGTTTTCAAATCAATACAAATTGAATATCTAGTTCCTTGAATTACTTCAATGTCCTTGTAACAAAATAATAGAAAAAAAAATCACAGAACATTAAAAAGCGTTAAAGATCCTCACTAAGTGACACATATGCATGTCGTTGTAAATTAGTAACACCACATTTTCCGTTAGAATCTTCTCTCTACGGGTCTTTTTAAACATAGATTGGATGACCAGAGTGAAACTGAAAATGATGCAAAGGTCATAAATCACTCAGGAGAATGTGGTTCTCTTTTACTTGTTAAGTTTCTGTTTTCATGGGACTGGTGCATTTACTACATAATATATTATGGTCATAATATTTATGGAAAAAAAACACTTTTTATACCAGCTTAAAACACAAGGTAAAAGCTAGTTACAGATTTAGTTTCACAATGGCAAATTTCAAAGTCGCTTTTCATTGTGTTGAACAATAATCATTTGAACCATGTGTTAATCAGAACGCAGAGGTTGTAAAAGGATGTCCTGAAAAGGCACAGTGTTTAAATGGATTTTTGTATTTTTTAATGTAATTTTTTTTTACTTCCTTTGTTGCAGAATGAAAAACTTAGAAAAACTTAAAAATATGATAGGTATTACATATGACTCTGAATCTTTTATTTTTTATGAACACAGCCATGTAGAATGCCAGACTTGACCTGCTTTCTGAAAAACTATTGTCTATAATAAAATAAATAATAAAATAATTACCACATCACAATTAGCTAACTAAATCTTGGCAGTCATTTTTAAACTGTTAGACTGACTCCTATCTAAGCAAAAACAAACAAACAACAACAACAACAAAAAAAAACATTCACAATATTTAGCTTATTTTTATGTTTTTAATTTTATTTTTTGTGTTACTTCTGGATACTTCAGCGGGCAGATTTGTGGTAATATGCTGGTTTCTTTAAAAAACAAACAAATTTATTTTAAATAAACGGTCAATAAAAATACGACAGCATGTCTTTTGCATGTACAATACAAGTAATAATCCATTGTTTGTTACTTAATACTCAATCTGCTACAAGATAATTGAATGGTACTTCTGGTGTGATGGAGGAGAACTCATGGACCATGTTTAAAATGCTTGTCCTTGCACAGCCTGTGTGCGCCTATACACCACTGTAAATAATAAATAAATAAATAGTTGCCATCAAAGGAAATGGCTAAGAGCGTCCCTGAAGGAACAACGTTCTCCTAATGGGGACCTTGTCCTTGCCTTGGTATTGTTCAGGATCTCGGTTTTCTTATTTCCTGAGTCATTCTCAGCAGAAAAATCTGATATTGATTAGATTCAAGCTCGCAGCCTCTGACAGCTGGAGGGTTTCAGCCCGCAGGTATTGGGAAACTCACAGACCCACTGTATTGTTTTTTTAAATCTGTGTGGGTGTGGGTATGTGTATGTTCAGGGGCTATGACTGTGAAAGATAATCTTCATGGAACTCTTTTTTGAGTACATCTTTAAATACACATTAGTTTCAGATTTAGTGCTTACCAATTTCCGGACAACGGCTGACATGAAAAAAGCAGTTGTCCGGAAGGCAAAACGTTGGACACATGACAGCAGCTGTCAACCATTCACAGCTTAACTGTTAAATGGGAGTTGGAAATAGTCGACTCCGGTCACTAAATCAGTATGACATTGGTACGCAAATATATCACAGAACTAACCCTGGCACCCATATATATGTAATGATTTTAATTATTATCGGTTAGAAATTTTCTCGCTGGCATGTAAGGTTGTGTGTGTGTTTCGTTCACAGTAATTCAGTTTTCCAGACTTAATTCAGCTATTATTTTGCAGGTAGTTTAAGTCCTGAATTTAAGGCAGTGATGCGCCATTTAATCATAAGTAATGTATGCTGACCAACATAATTTATGATTTTTATCATGTGCTATAGTGGAGAATCATAGATTGATAGTCAGTCAAAGTGACCATAAATATGCCATGTTTTCACTTAAACATATGTACATTAAGGCACATATAAATGCAGAAATACAGAAATAAAAAGTGCATTGCATTTCATTTATTGGTCTTTTGGTAAGATGCTTATTCTTTTAAAATGTCATTCTGGATACATAATTTTCTGTGCAGCAACAAATAGCAAATAGCGCCATTGTTGCAGCTAGCAACAAATAACACATTGGAGTGATGTCACAGCTCATAATTTTTCACCGTCCTGTAGAATAGTTCCAGATGTAAGCTGGAACATGTAACTAATTTCCAAAGGGCCAACAATGGAATTTTTGCGCTAAAAAGGTATGTATCTGAATACATGGAACTGGATTATAACACTAATCCCAAGAAGAAAGAAACAAGAACTGGCCCTCAGTGATTTCTTGAGGCTCTTCAAGTGGTAAAAAACTTCTTAGCATAGAGTGTATGATGCCAAGAGATTACTGTCCCCATTCCATTCTTGGCAAACCAGCTGGGCCACGGTGGTGTGCTCCTGGCCACCATGATGTTTGCAGAAGTTGTTCAGAACGCTGAGTGACAGCTGGAGGCTCTTTGATGTTTTATGAAGGAGACAGGCCTGAAAGAGAGAGATAAGGTCAGGGACAAAACACAAATGCGACACGTACTGCCTTGTGTTTGTTGTGTGCCATAAGCACGTCAGTTGATACGTTTTGTACAATCCATAACATGTCTTACAAGTTGAAACCGCCTCTTAGACAAACATGAAGAAATCACAATGGTCACCATAGGATATGCTCCATTATAAATTTCTACTGATATGAATATGCTCTTTTTGTAAATCTATGTTTTGTATAAATGTGTTCACAGTGTTACAAATACAAACGCACACAAATACTCGCATCAACACGCTGTAGCAACAGAAGGAGCACTTGTCCAAGAACCTAATTATCCTGACATGTATTTGATATGCATATATTTGCACACTTAAACAAACACACTTTTTTTCTGTCAATTCCTCAGTTTCTGAAACTGACAGAAGCTATTTCAAGTACGCAACACCTGAACTGTTTGAAAAGCGGTACTAAACAAATGTAAACTGCGTTATTCACTTTTGGGTTTTTTTGGGTCATATGCCATGAATTGGGAATCAACATTTTCCAACACTGGTATGTAAAATACACATCTTTCTTCCAACGAATCTTCTCTATATGTGTATATATATATATAGTATGTGTACACAGACAAACACAGAGTTGTGTTTAATTGCTGAATTCACTGTGTCTGATGTGAAACGGGTGACATGAAGCTCATATGTATTTTTAGGGGCTAACTCCAGCTGACATCTTCTGGCTAAAGGGATTTGATTTTCATTCAGCACAAAATTTCTATACCTTTAGTTACTGGCTGAGCAAGATTTTATTGGGACAATAAAATGTAGTTTTTCAGGGAATGCAGGCAACATGGCAAAATAGGTTTATGGTTAGGGCCAGGGATTTTTGGGAAATTTTAAAAATTGCAATATTATTTTTTTTTTCTAAAATTGCCTTTCATTTCCAAAATCATTGCTGTCCGATTACTTAAGATTTTCCACAGTGTGTTTCTCAGTTTGAGCCATTTACTTCCCACCGGTTCCTGTGTGATGATAAATGTTAAAGCCTAAAGATTGCATAAAATGATATGGAAAAGATTTGCTCCACCTGGATGGAGGGAAGTTATACTGTTTTCATTTTTTTATTATTGAGATAATTTACTGATCTAGCTCATACACATCTTTTTTGTGGAATACGATAAAGATTGACCAAAATATTTGGGTGCTGCAACTCTGTAACCGTTTGCAGATATTAAATGCACATAATCCAACATGATATTAGTTGAATCAAACACTATTCATTTTTCTATTTGAAAACAATTTCTTTTACTCAAAACTATTAAATACATTTATGTAAATTGCGATTAGCGAGCTGTCAAATGTTTTATAGCTTTCAACTTTTCAAGTTAAAATGCATCTAGTTATGACTTCTGGGGTCTCTTTCTGCATAAGGGGGAGATTATTCACAAATAGAAGCATACTAGCTCCGCGCGCAGAGAGCATGTATGTGAATTGAGAGCGCATTGTACAGTTTGGTAAGGGCTACATCAGGGAAAAGTCACCTGCTCGGTAGACTGTAGCAGGGTTTTATCTCTTTAATGATGCTGCAGTGATTGATTAAAAAGCAGCTGATCTGCAGTCAGTCTTTTTTCTAACTTTCAGTCATTTTGACATGTGCATTATGCTCATTGGGGTGAAGCACCATCAGATGATTGAATAAATCAGTTGTATTAAAGATTTTTGTGGTCTTTTCTCCATGTAAGACAGGAACATTTCTGTTTTCTTGTCTTCATCAGACACTTTGTAAAACTTTCACGCTGCTGATATTTTAGCATTTTAAATTGCCAGCTCTGAGCCAAATGTGTGTGGCTACATTAGACTCACAGTTTATACATCACAATATATGATATATAAAACATTAGTTATGAAAATATGATTGGTCATGAGCCGATTTCACGTTATAAGCCGTTCTGCCTCATAAATGAGCATATTGACCAGGTCCAATGCCACATCTAGGTTATTATGCTCCAGTCTGAGAACATAAAGTGTACAGGCAGCTCAGCAGTACTTTTGTAACCAAGTCACTAAACCCAGGAGTTCCAGTCAAGTTATAAGACACTGGTGCTACAACCAAGAGTGTGGCTTGGCAATAACCTGTATCAGAGGAGAAAAATCACCTTTATTTTCTGGTCTAATTATATGCTGTATGCTTATATGTGTTACAGTGGAAAGATGAACTCATCTTAGCAAACAAATTATTACCAAACACACACACACACACACACAAAACCTCTTGGCCCTTTTTGTTGGATCTAAAGCAATCAGAAACAATGAAAGGAAAAAGATTTGATTGCTTGGGTGAGAGGTGGATAATTCAAATTCCACAACTGGACTGCACCTCATTACCACTCAATACACTATGCATCATTATATTATGAAGGAATTCAGGGGGCATAAGCAAAGATCTGCAAAGTGATATGGCCAGACAAACCATCCTTGATCAGGTTCTGAGTAAAATGCACACGCATACCATGGGCAAAAGCCAGTGCAACTCAAGTGTTCTGAGTAGTTCACCTGGATGACCGCTGTGCATATTAAACATTCCAGAATTCCACTTTACCCCAGAAGCAGCCTATGATCTTTTTTTCTTTCTCAATTTTATCTCAAGGCTGAATACATATCCTGGAAAATGGGTCCCCAATGATTGGCCAACCCATATTGACATTTTCACTGTCCCGTTTCAGAGAACCTCAGTACTTTTGGAACAGCAGATACATTCCACCACTGCTGCAGGCTCCAGTACAACCGGTAGCAGTAACTGTGACAGCCCACAGCGAGGGGGAGTGACATATGCCAGCTTACCATGAAGGTCCTCAAATAGAAGGACGTAGCTGGCACCACAAGCGGAAGTCTCGGGGTGCTCATGTGCGACTGCCAGGGCCTCTGGCGCATCCCGACTCAGGAGTCTCCTTCACAGTTTCTGGGGAGGCTGTGGGACCTAGCGTTGCACTTAGCCCACTCTAAGTCTAACTGAGGGGAACTATAGTTGGACCGAGCGTAGAGGGGTAAACATTGCTTCAGATATTTTTATTTTTAAATGCCTTAGATTTTTTAGTTTAAGGTGTGGGGATTTTCATGCTAGTCAAGGCAAAACAGGCTTAATGCAAGGCAATTTATACCAGACACACACACAGACAGATGAGAAATTTAAGGGAAAACTTAGTTAGAGTGTCCAGAGGCTCTGTTATGCTATAATACTTTTTCCCTGTGTCATTTCACATTATTATACATAACTTAATTTGCTGAGCTCATTTGTTTTGGTTTCTTTGT
>JAOYSI010001585.1:0-16946 GCA_025775065.1 Hiodon alosoides | reverse complement strand
CAGGCAGGCAGGCAGGCAGGCAGACAGACAGACAGACAGACAGACAGACAGACAGACAGACAGACAGACAGACAGACGAAGCCGGAAACATGGGAAGACAACTTACTAACTGTTTTTGATCCCTGTGGAAGAGTACAGCCCGAGACAGACTTGTTTGAGCTCTGGCGCTTAGAGGGGTCAAGATTGACCCTACGAGAGAGAGAGTTTGAGAGAAAGGCAGATATGTAGAGAGAGAGAGGAGAGAAATTGCAGCTGATTGGCAAGGAAAAGCAAAACGAATATAAGAAGAGAAATAAAACGGAAACAAAAGAACCCAACCACAGCCAAGACTAAGAAAGAGGGAGGTGTGAACTTGGGATTTCAAGCCTGAGGTTAATAGAGGAGGAAGCCTGGGGGGAAGTGAATGCTGATTAAGGCATGGCGAGGTGGAGTCTGGGGACAGATCGGCCTGTCCGGCTTGCACAGAAAAGCATGGTGACCTAAGGTGAGGGGTCATGGGTCACAATGTCACCCTTCGGCCCTGTCCATCAGAGGGGGAGCTGGGACCTTTGGCCAGACATGGGGCCGCTTTCTGCACGCTCTCAGACATGCTACGAATCATGCATCCCCTATTGCTCAAGGGTGTTTCTAACAAGCACGAATGTGGACAGTGGAATGTTGTCGCACACTAGAATGCTGATGCACCGGTTCAGCTTTTAAGCCGTTTTTCAAGTACTTGAATCTACAACCTAACATCAAAAGCCTGGCTAGCCACCATTTCAAGTAAGTATGCTCTACTGGGATAACCATGAGACATAACTGAAAGTGTGCATATTTCACCAAATTTACTAAATCAATATCTGACTGCACCACTGTTGTGCCCGATTACAATTTGGGGGCACAAGATCATGTGCTAAATCACTGATGACTATTTTGCTGCTTAATTAATCTCAACAGTCATCGCTCAACCAACTGTGAACACTTATGGAAGCGGCCCCCATGCTATCGCAGATTACAACCCACTATGGCGTTCAGAGTAGTGCATTGTGACCGACTCCTGGGCACCCCCTGGTGGTGCGGGCCGGAGCCGTGCGCCCGTCCCCTTACCTGCGGGTGAGCTTGGAGGTGAGCTTGCTGAAGAGGTTGGAGGTGGCGCGGCTGCGGGCGTGGGGCAGTGGGCTGGCGTCGTGGGACAGGGTGGGTGAGGTGGGCGGGGCAGCATGGGGGGCAGGGCGGCGCTCCCGCAGCTGGCCCCCGTGGAAGGTGCTGCGGATGGTGGAGCCGCGCGTCAGGCGGGAGCGCTCCCCTGAGGACGAACCAGAGGCCCCCGCCCCAGCAATGCTGTGGGTGGAGGGGGAGGCTGGGGGAAGGCGATGGGACAGGGAGCTGAGGAGAGAGAGTCACAACAACATCAACACAAGTAACACCGTGGTTGTGTAGGCGGACGCAACAGAGTCCTAAACTGTGCCGTGCTAAACTGTACGGTGCACATTTAACAGGCAGCAGGCTCAAAACCCTAAGAGGGGCCCTGCTGTTCCAACCTAGACTTTGGTACCAAACTACTTCAGTACCAAACTACTTCAGTAAATATCCAGGAAAACGTTAAACTACAGTTAAACTACCCTTATCACTTATAACGGACCCGACACATTACATAAATAATGTCATGGAATATTTACACATGGAATATTACGTAACAATAACTTTCAGAAACAAAGCGTCGTTTACAGAGGCACACAACACGAGAACAGCATACATTCACACACAGCCTCTTTCGAACACTCCCCGAGGCTAGACGTGGGGAATCCGGCACACAAACCAGAGTGAGGTTCATGCCTTGTCAGGCACTCTGGGTAAATTAAAACTTATGTTTGCCTGAGTTGAGAAGAGTGGTTGGTGGGGCCATACCAGATTCAAGCACTTGGTGACTTCTCCCTACAATTACTGGATTTCATTGTGATGGAAAGAAAGAGCTGGAAAAACAGGTCACAGAGAGGGAGGAGACAGGAGAAACATCAGAAAGGGGAGGGGGTGGAAATGGTTGACGTTCAGAGTCAGACAAAAAGAGAGAGAGAGATAGAGGTACGAGCAGAGCATGGAGAATAGATGAAAAACGGATTTGAGGCAGTGAGAGGAGACAGGAGATGTGTCGAGGAGGAAACAGGGGGGAGATGCAGAGACCGGGAGAGAATGAGAGCAAAGGAGTAGGAGGGAGTGTTGGTATGGGCATCTGTCAGCACAGTAACACCAGCTCACAGCCGTCCCTTCTTATTGTCCAGCGGCCGCTCCTGTGACAGATATCTCTCATGATGGCACAGCACACGCCCTGGGCCTCTTCGCAGAGTCCTCTGAAAAATCAGCGGTCTGATAGGGTGCCCAGACACCCTCCCTGCCCTGTCCCAAAGCGACCCTGACGCACCCACATAACCTCACTTTCCTGTCCCAAAGGTACCATCAAGCATCCACATAATCTAAATGTTCTGTCCAAAAGTCACCCTCACGCACCCTCCCCGCCCCGTCCCAAAATGACCCTGACGCACCCACATAACCACACTGTCCTGTCCCAAAGCCACCCTCACGCAACCACATAACCACACTGTCCTGTCCCAAAGCCACCCTCACGCACCCACATAATCACACTGTCCTGTCCCAAAGCCGCCCTCACGCAACCACATAACCATACTGTCCTGTTCCAAATCCACACTCATGCACCCTTCCTGTCCTGTCCCAAAGCCACCCTCATGTGCCCATATAACCACACTGTCCTGTCCCAAAGCCACCCACATAACCTCACTATCCTGTCCCAAAGCCACCCTCATCACCTACATAACCTCACTATCATGTCCTAAAGCCACCCTCACACACCCACACAACCTCACTGTCATGTCCTATCCCAAAGCCCCCCTTATGCACCCTCCCTATCCTGTCCCAAAGCCACCCTTACGCACCCACACAACCACACTGTCCTGTCCCAAAGCCACACTCATAACCTCACTGTCCTGCCCCCCCCCCCCCCTTTATTGAGCCTGCAGGCAAGCAGGAGGTTAGAGGCCTGGTTGCAGGGCGTTGTGAGAGTGTGTGAGTATTTGTGTGGGTATGTGTAAGTGCAAAGTGCTATGTTGGTACTTCAGACATGAATAAGGGAGCAAATAACTAATTTGTTAAAGTATAAAACAGTTCAATAATATTGGATACTTTTTAATTGTGACAGGATGCAATTTTTTTGACAGGATGGGAAAGAAAATATATATTTATAGGATTGAACAGTAAAAATTCTGAAGGACAGAACTGAAAACTGCATGCGTTTCATGGGAAAGGGATTGGATTCAAGAATCAGTCTTGTGCCATTGTAGTGTGTGGGGGTATAAGTGTGTGTGCGCACGCATGTGTATATGTGCATGTGCAAGTGTGTGCAAGTTGGTGTGTGTATTTGTGCTTGTACATCCGTCATCTAGCCTGATGTACCATTGTATTGACAGGGCGTGTGTGACCGCAGTGGGTACAGTGGGCGAGCAGCCAGCCAAAGCCTTCTCTCGATCTGGGCCATCCACGTGCACTCCTGCCCTGGGACTGCGGGCCTCGTGACCAGGCCTTCTGGCCTAACCAAGCCCAGCCCTCAAAACCCAGAAAGAGGAGAGCGTGTTGACAATGCTGAGCAGACGACCATCTGCTGTGCCCATAGGAGGTGCCCACAGGAAGTGCCCACCGTGGGGAGAGTTAAACAGGGAGAAGCGCGAGGACGACCAGGTCCCGTGACATCATTTCCTGAGTTCTCAGCAGGAAGCTAATCACTCCTCTCTGGCTGTGGAAGAAGGCTTCCACAGTTGTAAAGAAAACAGCTAGCTGTTCACAGGTCTCTTTCTCTCACTCACTCACCCAGACAGCATTTACTGTTGCTTCTGCTACTAATTATCTGAACTTCAGATGCTTCAGTTTTATAATTTAACCCATTGATTTTTAACCTGGATATCTTTACTGTAGCAGTTTAGCCCTAGTACCTTTCTGGTCACAAGTTCAACTAGGTGCCCCGCCGTGCTCACACCGTAAACATGCACACTACTCAAAGTCAGACAGACGCTTTCCCACCTATTTTCCTTGCCATTCTGCAGAAGAGAGTGTCGGTCGGTGCTGGAGCGGTCTGTGCACACGTAGGTGTTCCGCCGGGTCATGGCACTGGCAGGGATGTTGTTCTGGAGCGCAGGAGGAAGACAGAGCAGAATCAGGGTGTAGGCCCCAGATTCCCCACACTGCCCTAATGCCAGCCATGGTAGTGACTGGTTGACTACTTATTGTGTCAAACCATCCCCCCACTTTGTTCCATCACCTATTCATTTAACCCTGCCCCCTCTCCCTGTGTCTCCTGCCCTCACCTTACCTTCCCATCCCTCTTTTGATTTTGTTAATCTCAATCTCTTTCACTCTTCTTTCTGGTCCCTCCTTTAAATTCTGATCATCCAGTCCTGCCCTTTTGGTCCAGTCCCACCCAACCCCTCCCGTTGATCCAGTCCCACCCAACCCTTCCCGTTGGTCCAGTCCCGCCTCATCCCCAGCCCTCCTCACCGTGGTGGCGTTGATCTCTTTGCGGCGGTCGGGGATCTCAGACTTGTTGGGATTGTTTGCGCTGCTGACCATGGGGCTGGAGGGGGGGATGCTACGGCTGCCCACCACGCTGCAGCTGGCCTTACGTGACGGCAGCCGTGACTCCTCCTTCAGCTCCCCGTCGCCCGTGCTGGTTGGGCTCCGCTTAGGGTGCGCCACGGGCAGAGAGGGCCCGCCTGGAGAGGGGAGCAGAGGCAGACAGGCCAGTCAGAGGCCACACACTGGAGAGAAGGGCCTGTGAAGTTTGGGGCACTCACTGAAGTCGCTGTGCCGACGCTGCCGGTGGTAGGTGGAGGCGCTGCGCTGTGTCTTGCTGTGCGAGGAGGAGGAGGAGGTGGCTGAGGAGGAGTGCTTGCTGGTGCCGTTGGTTATGGCACTGGGCCTGACCCGTGCCAGTGAAAGGCTGCTGCCCGACCGGGAATCGCTGCCCTCCAGCTGTCGACAAGCACACAACACAAGGCAATCAGCAGTGCAGACGAGGCCATAGACAGAAGGACGTGGGATATAACCCTGGGTGGTAGAGTGAAGATGTGTCAAGCAGAGCTATAAAAACTTATACTGCTAACTCAAAAATGACTATAGAAACCAATGACTCAACTAAATAGAACTACAAGAGACCCTAAAAGAACAATGTCAACCAGCACTGGGCAGAAGGTGGAAACCCAGACTGCGCTGGTGGTGATCGCTGGCCCCCTGCTGGCCAGACGGGCCTGACTCACCTCATTCTTGCGGCCGAGTAGCAGGTAAGTGGCGGTGACTTCGTTGTACTTCTGATTGGATAGGGCGTCCTTGATCTCCTCACGTGAGTAGCCCATATCCATCATGACCTCTGCAGGTCGGGGGCATGTGAGGAGGGGTGAAGACAGAAAAGGGGAAGAGAGAGAGAGAAACAAGATGAATGGAAGGTTTTAGCTGGTTGTTGCTCCAAACATGACACAAACAATAACCCCCGGAGAAACCCCCGGGGGGCGGACATCAGAGAACACCAAGAATGCAATGCATTGGTAATGGCTACAGAACCGGAAAAAGAAAACAGGCTGTCATAGGTAGAAGGGTCCGGGTCTCTCACCTATGCGGCTGGCATCATTGTAGTCTTCAACCGGCTCCACGTGGGGCTGCAGCTCCTCCCCCTCGTAGCCGGCATTCATCCACTTGTCCTTCATGATTTGCTAGAGAGGGAACACGGGGCAGGAGGGGGTGGGGGGTTTCCAATCATTGCTTGTGTGACAAACGGGACAGACACCATGAGCTGCAGATGTGCATGTCCGCAGTCAACGGCACACAGATTTTATTATGCAACCGCACAAACTGAGCTCACAGACAGCTGCAGGTGTGCAGCAAAAAAGCATGATGGGACATGTCTGGACTTGATTCAAAGAGTTGCAGAACTTGGAAAAAGGCACTTAAGAATGTTACACATACAATATAGAAACATACTATATACACCCCACGATTCGGGGGTTTAACCCAACCCTGATCCCCTCCTTAGCGTGTTATTAGCTGTGAGTAGAAGCATAAGTCTACTCACCTCCAGGGTGCAGCGCTTGGTGGGGTTGAGTACCAGGAACCTGCGCAGGATGCCCTCGCAGTCGGTGGACATGTAGAATGGCACGCGGTACTTCCCTCTCAGCACCCGTTCTCGCAACTCCTGTGGAAGGAAGAGACCGCAGGCATTACAGCGAGGCGCGAATGCGGTACAGAGGGGGTCTGCATGCGTTATGGCGAGGCGCAAATGCAGCGCAGGAGGAGTCCATAGGCGTTATGGTGAGGCGCGAAAGCGCCGCAAGAGAAGTCCGCATTGTTGCAGCAAGACGTGCATGTGGCGCAGGAAAAGTCTGCAGCGTTGGGGCGAGGCTCAGAAACGGCACATGAAGAGTCTGCAGCATTGGGGCGAGGCTCAGAAACGGCACAGGTTTCTGTGTGTGGTAAATCTGACCCTACCCTAACCCTGAAGGGCGACCCCTTGACTCAACTGTGCAATAGATGTAAATAAACAATGGGTTAGAAATAATTCATTTTAATAACACATATTATGGAATAATTGTCCGATTCAAATGGTTTATATGTTTTTATTTTTATAATGTAGTTTTATTCTGAAGTTATTTTATACTGCATCTGTTAGTGATTTGAGATGAAATGACTGGTGTATGATTAAACTGAACATCAGATAAGTTTTGAGTTATATAGCTTCTTCTATTTAACCGCAAGCAATTACTGCAGTGCAAATCTTTATGTTGATTTTATAACATCACGTGACTGAACTGATAATCACAGTAAACTGGTGCTACTAGTTTCACTAAAAGATTATTTTCAACCCTAGACCTGTAAAAAGGATTTCCTTTCTATTCTGGTTTTCCCAGATTAATCAGTAATCAGGCTGTGTGCAGAGCACAGCTATGCCAGCAGATTAAGAGGCAGATTTGTGAAAGGGCGTTACAGCTGGATAAACTACAAGCTGGTAACGGCTAAAACGGGACTCCACAACACCATTTCTGTAAACAGTGTGCGATCAAATCATGTGCAAGCAATGACTCACTGATCTGGTGTAAAGAAAAATCAAGCTCAGTGTAACTCAACCAATTAACTTAATCTCAAAGCTTTGTTTGGCAGTGTGGTCACAGTTCTGCAACAGTTACATCTTACTTTTACTAAATCACAATTTCGGAATCTTCTCCTTAATCCCTTAATCTACCAAAAACCACTTCTTATTTCAGGTGAATTATCCCAATTATTGAAGTTTTTGGGTTTTTTTGGGCATTTTTGACTGTCCCCATGAATTAAATGATCAAAATGGGACCCGTGTTGGTTTTATAGCGAGGCCAAAGGGGTATCCTGTGGTAGAGGGAAGCACAACGGGACAGGGGGGCTTGCCTTGAGGTTCTGCCCATCGAAGGGCAGTGAACCGCTGACCAACGTGTAGAGGATGACACCCAGGCTCCAGATGTCCACCTCGGGCCCGTCGTACTTCTTCCCCTGGAAGAGCTCGGGGGCGGCGTAGGGTGGGCTGCCGCAGAATGTGTCCAGCTTGTTGCCCAGCGTGAACTCGTTGCTGAAGCCGAAGTCGGCGATTTTGATGTTGGATTCGGCATCCAGCAGGAGGTTCTCCGCCTGTGCCAGTCAGAAAAAGGGTGGCAGTATAAGGGAGCTGGGGTCAGCATGTGGGCCAATCCCTGAGCCTCCAGGGGTTTACCAGTTTTGGTTCAACTCTGCTGTAGTATGCTTAAAACATCTATTCCAATGCTCGCTTTTATCACAGCAAGTTAATGTCCTTGTATAAGAAGGACTCAGTGTCTATTTCAAGCAAGCACTGCGGAGACAGCACATTCCCAGCAATTTTGTTCTGCCTATACATAAAACATGTGAGGTGAGTAAGGCCGTTCGAGCACTACCTACTCCTGCAGCATACTTACCTTGAGGTCCCTGTGAACAATGTTCTTCTGGTGACAGTAGTGAACAGCGGACACAATCTGCAGGAGACAGACAGGCAGATGGACTGTCAACTGTTTCTGGTTGAACTGCAGAAAAAGAAGATCTGGTCTTTTTTGTGTCCGTTGACTCACCTGTCGAAATTTGGCTCGCGCTTCTTTCTCCTTCATTCTCCCGTGTGACACGAGGTAGTCAAACACTTCACCTGTACATGAACGATAGGGAGGGAGAGAGGGGGACAACGAGGTAGTCAATCAGTATTACAGCAGTGTCCCACCAGTCAGTCACTCTGACTGGCCTACATCACAGTCAGTTAACATTATAAGCCTGTGTGTAGGAGTGTCTGTCTGTTCGCAAGATAGAGAAAGGGAATGCCCATACATCGAGAATGCATCGTGACTTTTCATGTTTATAACATTATCTATACCGTAATTACCATGTTATTATTTTATGAATACACAGATATAACAACCATGTTCGTGGATTAATTTGTATCAACATCGATAATCAGATGAAACTGTTTATAACAGAGGTCACATTAACACAGAATCCTACATTTCACACAAAGAAAAAAAGGCAGGAATAAAATCTAGCTGTGTTCTAAAAATGCTGATATATTGCTAAAGCGGCTTAGTAGCATTGTTAGCATTGGGCTAAAGCTCCTAATTCTTGCCCCCCCCCGAACAGACTTTACACTGTTGTGAGGAGATTATTTTGGAATGCACATGCCCATCAGTCTACTAGCTAACTAACGTCAGAGATGTTTACATTCAGTGGCATGCTAAAAGACGTCACTCTGGTTAACATCACACAATTATCAGGACATGTTAGGTGGCTTGCTTAGTTGACTTAAGCTAGGTTGGCTACTAGGCAAACCTACTGTGTGCTACCACAATTCACTGTTGGTGATCTACTGGACTACTATAAAAGACGCCAGTATAAATTGTTCCAGGTTTTTCAATCCATTTATTTTCTGTTGTTTACAGTCGCGCAATAGCCTACAGTCATATAATAAAACATGTAATATGTCGGCCCACGTACTTTCCCAAGAAACAGTAAAATATTGCTGCTAACAATCACGAACTGTGGCAGGAGATGTGAGATCTACACAGAGAAGTGCACTCAAACCAGAGCAGGCAGATTAATGAGTGTTCCTCAAGAAAAGCCGCAATATATATATATCAAAACTATATACAATGTTTTTGTTTGTTTTAAGAAAGATTTACAGAACTGACTTTTTTTTTGTCAAGTTCAAAACTAACATTTTTTTCTCCTCAAGAACAGCCAAAATGTATTTGATTTACATTTATTATCATTCACAGTATTTATATTATTTTATTAAATATGCTTTAAATGGATACTGTACTGATACATATTGGATCGTAAAATTTCACACTGTGCTGTGCCTAACATTTTTAAACACCCTGAAAAGCACTCTGGGATTGATGATACAGGAAGTTTCCATTACACTGGCAGCTTACACTTCTATATTAACTTGAGCTATAGCAAACTTTCAGTTTGTGCCTAAATATTTACTAGCCTTTTACAGCACTAAAAAAAAAAAGTATATTATCAGTACTGTATCCCTTTAAAGAACCAACATGAAACTGCAATGCAGGCTATGAAGCTTATTTGAGTTATTATTCCTCTTGCGCATGCAAATTGGACATATATTATTGTATATTTTTTATGTTTCATGCTGCATTCATTGCATGGTGATATGTATCATACTGTGAAACTCGTATCATATTATAAATCCACGTAGTTGGATCCACGTAATCCTTGTTGTGAAGACTATCGATACCCAGTGTATCTGTGTGTGTGTGTGTGTGTGTGTGTGTGTGTGTGAGCGAATGAGACAGAGAGAGAAAGTGTGTCAATTTATACACGCACGTGCGCACGCCACTGTGAAGGGCTGGCTTTATTCAGTGCCACCTCTCCCCAGCCCCGATGGCTGATGCTGGGGCCAGTGTGAGAAGAGGGGGGTGGTTGTGATGTGCACAAGGCCAGAGAGAGAACTCAGCCTGGCTGGTAGCAGCCGTGTCCGAAGTGCATTGAGCCGGACTCAAAGCTGGATGCATGATTGATGTGACAGACGCATGTGCATATCTGTGCGCCCCAGCGGAGTGTGTGCATGTGCATCTGCGCCTGTGTGTGTGCCCCAGTGGTGTGTGTGCGCATGTGCATCTGCGCCTGTGCGTGCGCCCCAGCAGTGTGTGTGCATGTGCATCTGCGCCTTGGTATGCGCCCCAGCAGTGTGTGTGCATGTGCATCTGCGCCTTGGTGTGCGCCCCAGCAGTGTGTGTGCATGTGCGCCTGTGTGTGCACCCCAGCGGAGTGTGTGCCTGTGAGTAGGAAGGAGGGGAGGAGCGAGAGGAGGAAGTGGAGCAAGACGGAAACGCCATGCAATGGACACTAACAGAGAATGTTAGTTAGAATGCTCTAACGTGCCATTCCTGAAAGAGACTGGCAGTCGAAGATGTGAAGAGTAAAATCGGATGGAAACCTCATGCATTTCAGAGAAGTTTCCCAATGCTTTTGGTTAGCCTGAGGTTGGTGGGGACTGAAGAGTGAACCGTGTGGTATTTCGTAACAGTGTGTGTAACATCCACTGTGTGGCTATCGTTACTTCAGGAATTGACCACACTGTAACAGGCCATCAATACTAGTGAGGACAACAGATTTGTCTGTGGATATTTTTCCATTTGTTGAATTACCCTAGAAAAATATACCAGTGGAAAAAACAAGAAAACATGCATTTCAGTCTGTTGGTCATCTGAAGAGGAAGGAAATGAAAGACATTGCTTTCTAGCCATCTTGTTCCTGAAAACAGCAGTAGTGTGGGTGTGTGTTGAAGAGGCGGGGTTTTCAGTCGCACTTTTTGAGCTCTTTACCACTTTAAAAAATAAGTTAAATATTGGTGTTTTTCCAGCTCTTTAAAAAAAAAATTCAAAATTTTACAAGAGGAAATTCCCTGATCATTTTGATGTAGTTGGTAATGACAGATGCAAGGTCCATCAGTGTACTCAACACGCTACTCAGGAAACGGTGGGAGGTGTCAAACCAAAGTGCTAAATATAAGGAAATGAAATAACAGAGGCTTCTACAGATACCCAAAAAGGAACATGTTGGAGGACAATCTTTTTGTGAAGAGAAATGCTTTTATACTGACGACTTAAGAAATACCATAAACAGTGTTTGGCAGAATCTTTGGAAACTTCTGAAATATCAATTAAATGAATAAAGCCTTTTTTCACTAATGGTATTTTTGTAATATTGTTTACATATAGTGCCCACAGCACCTGTTCAGATCATGTTTTAATAATAAAGAAAACAAAAAGCAAGGGTCAAATTACATATTTGTAACTGTAAGAGCGCTGACATCAGCATCACTAACACGACTATAGTGTTTTGATCAACATACTGGGACAGAGGCCTTGCAGAAAGAAGGCACTCACCCCCACTTGCGTACTCCATGATCAGGTAGAGGGTCTTTTCCGTCTCAATGACCTCAAATAGCTGCACTGTGGGACAGATGGGGCAGAGTCAGCATCCACCACCCGAAACACGGACAGTGCACCACACAGGAGCCAGGTAGCAGGAATGTCTCACATTGAGCACTACCACAACTTAATGCAATTCATGCTAAAGAGAACAGAGCTTGTCAACAAAAGTACATGAACTGTTGCTCTTGAACATATAAATATGTACATGCAAATGGTTTATCTGAACCATATTGGATACAATATTTGTAAGTACATATTAATGCTTTTGCAATCAGTATTGTTTATAGCAAAATTCCAATTCTATATCCTGATGGTTTTGGCCTGGATGCACTTCTCAAGCCCAGGCTTCACTGCACCACACTGAGGTGTACCGTTCAACCCCCGGCTTTGTGCCCGGGGCGGTTCCACACACATAGGGAGCATGCTTTAACATTTTATTATTCAGGCAATAAACACACAATATACAGGGAGTATGAGGCGGAGAGATGTCATTCATCCCGCCACTGGGGAACTCACCTATGTTTGGGTGATTCAGACCTTTCATTATCCGTACCTCTCGAAAGAGCTGCAGAAGAGAAAGACATCAGAGTTAAATCAGGATCAAGTGAAAATCCCTCGCTGCTAAGGAGGGGTTGGGGCTCACTGAGTCCCAGGAGCGACACATGCTCTGTGTAGGGCGGCTCTTAAAACATAGAATTTGCTTCACTAGCCTTTTCTGAGAACAATTTTTTCCAGTGGAAATACGCACTTCAGACAAGAAAGTACGGAGGACATTATGTGCAGAGCAGGGGATTGCAAGGCTAGGGCGGAAAGGAGTCCTCATACTCATCCACTTGCCTATCTGTCCTCATCCATATTGATGCTGGGTGGTAAGATGAGAAAAGCCTTCAAACAGCACCTCCCCCCAGTGAAAATGACAGGGAGAACCCCTCAGGGATGCACTGCTATGCAAACCTTTAGCTGACGCTAAAAAGGCTAGCAAAAGGGGCTAGCCTAACCAATAATTACTCTTGGAAGGGAGGGTAAAAGGCCCAATCAATAATCACTCTTGGGAGGGAGGTTAGGTATGTGTATGTATGAGGGTGGGTGGGCCTTTACTGCATATTCCATCCACTGGTGTGCCTTGACCCCCGGAGAGATGTAGTGACTCAGTCACACACTCATCCGGCTGGGTCCCCAGTAACTGAACATCACGACGGGGAGAAAAACAGAAGTATTGTATGTTGGTTGTTTATTTGTCGGTCTGTGTGTAGATAAGCGTTTATCATTTTGAGATCAGCATCAAGATGTAAATGCATAAAAATGTCTGGCTGTATACGTGGGTGTCTTTAGAGGATAGTAACCGAACCCCTGATTTGATGACGGGGTATTTATTGGAGAGCTCAGTGCCTCGTAGAAAGTTTCAACTGAGGCCACTGCAGGGGACGAAACACTAGTGTGGTGTAATGTTCTGACAGATCCTGGTCTGAGACTTCCAAAGTGCCACGTTTCGACAGACAGTGGTTCGTGACTGCCACAAGGCAGTGTAGCATTCCAATAGATCCTGGTCTAAGATTGTCACATCGAAGCATACCGTAGCACTGTGACAGATTCTCGTCTGAGACAACCACAGAGTAATCTTCTGACAGATCCTTTTTTGAGGCTGTCACAATGCAGCATATCTTTACGACAGATTGCTACGTAGCGTTACGACAGATCCTGGTCTGATACTTCCACAGCATAGCATAGCGTTACGACAGATCCTGGTCTGACACTTCCACAGCATAGCATAGCGTTCTGACAGATCCTGGTCTGACACTTCCACAGCATAGCGTAGCGTTCTGACAGATCCTGGTCTGACACTTCCACAGCATAGCGTAGCGTTCTGACAGATCCTGGTCTGAGACTGCCATAGCATGTTTCGACAGTGTTTCGTCAGGCTTGCTCTCATGCACAATAAACAAGCTCTTATATGAGCTGCAACGCGTTCTAATGCAGGGAAAAGTGTGTGCTCAGGTGCAGAGTTCTAAAGCTTTCCCATGTAGCAGAATGCGTGTGTGTGTGATCTCATAGAGAGCTGTGGAATGTATGTGCTTGCATACAGAGCTGCAAAGCTTTCCCATGCGGCAGAATGTGTGAGATCCCGTGCATAGCTGCAAAGCATTCTAATGCAGCGAAATATGTGTGCTCGCTCGCAGAGTAGCAAAGCTTTCCCATGCAGCAGAATGTGTGTGTTTGTGTGTGTGTGTGTGTGTAATCTCATGCAGAGCTGCAAAGCTTTCCCATGCAGCAGAATGTGTGTGTGTGTGTGATCTCATGCAGAGCTGCAAAGCTTTCCAATGCAGCAGAATGTGTGTGATCTCATGCAAAGCTGCAAAGCTTTGCAATGCAGCAGAATGTGTGTGATCTCATGCAAAGCTTTGCAATGCAGCAGAATGTGTGTGATCTCATACAGAGCTGCAAAGAGTTCTAATGCAGCAGAATCAGTGTGCTCTCGTGCACAAACAAGGTCCACTGAGCGCACTGCGCAGGTTACATAATGGCATTGCGCATGTTCCACAAATTTAATTCCACTGTTGGACACGCGCACACGCGAGACAGACAGTCAGCCTCCATTTACATGCAAATCCAAGACATGACACATACACATACATACATACACACACACACACACACACCCACACACTGCCCTCCCATGTGATTGTCCATAATTGAATAGAGCAGGGGAGAGCATTAGCTGTTCACCTGAGCTCTAAAGATAATAATCTGATAAGCCTCCCCCGCTCGGCTCCCGAATGCCTCCTCTTTCCCTGCATCACTCTGTCCCTTTCTTGCCAAAGTGACTTCCTGGTTCATTCCCCTAGGCAACACCAAACGTCACTGTTGCCATGCCGACCCAGGTATTAAGACTGGGTTCCTCCCCAGCCAGGCTACACCACAATTTTTCCCTTCTGAGGGGAGGCTGACAGGAAATCTACAAAGGACTTCTCTCCATCCCAGTCCTGCAATTCACAAGGTGGGTTAAGACTGAAGGGGGTTGCCTGTTCCCCACTCTAGCCCCCCCACCTTTCCCTTGTATTTACATGGGGGTTTGCTCTGAGAATCTTACCAAGTCAGCATTTTTCACATTGGTAAAGTGCAGGACTGCACAAGGGCAGTCCGTAACAAACACCGCCCCCATGCCTCAGACCGCTCATTCCCTGGCCTGAGCTAGACAAGCAAACAATGTGCCATAACGCATAGGCTACCGTTCTCACCCCACCTAAACGTGCCCTGCTAATCAATCCGTCCAGCTTCTCAGCATGGAGGGATTAGAGGGTTCACTCAGGAAGGTCCACAGGGCGCTCCTACAACTACACACTTCAACCCAGCTCAGAGAGAAGAAAAGGCCATTTTTATGTTCAGCCGAACACTTGACTGGATGGAGACCCTAACTCCGCCTCCTCCAAAGCTGTGTACTATAACCTCTGCCTCTCCCCCTGAGAGCTTTTCCGGATTATGTTAATACTGTGCCTTTCATGTGGTACACAGACACAGGCAGCCTCAGGCCTGGGGTCCATGTGGTACCGCCCGCTTTCCATCCCTCTCCACTCTCCCCCACCAGCTCCGCTCCATGCAATTAGGGGACACCCCCAGGGTGGGACTGGGGCCCTCTGCTGGTTGGCAAGGGGCAATCCGGAGGGCGGTCAGAAGGGTTCCTGTTCAGTAACATGCCCAGCCGTCCGCATATGGGAAGTGCACAGCGCTCGTATCCACTGCCTAACACACTGCTAAACTTTTCATGAGTCATATACCCGGGGTGACTGTGTCATTGCTGCACTTTCACTAATGTATACCATTAGTTAAAGTGCAGCTTGGATGCCTGGGAAAAAGCGGGCCCAATGCACCAAGGCCTGTTAAAGAGAGACACATGGATTGGCTACAGCTGATGGTTTTTCCACCACTCTTTGACTAGGGATCAATGTCTCTCGGCCTGTCACACTGCAAAAAGTTGTTATAGAACTAAGCATATTGCTGTATTAGTATTACAATATTACAATACCCCCCCACTCACTCACTTTTGGAAGACGTGGACCCAGCAATAGGCCGAAGGGCAGATAACAAAACTCTTAGCTTAGTCTCTAGAATGCACCGCCTGCATTATTTTATGGTCACAGGGTTGTAAGCGTCCTGCAGATCCACCATCACAAACCAGTCTCTGAAGCAACTGTCCCCCATAGCCTGGGACATTTTCTTCAAGGTTGACATCTTAACCTGCGTGTGGCTATGGTAGTTGTTGACCTGCCTGAGATTGAGATTTAGTTAGAGACCACCATCTCACCCCCACACCATAAAGTACTTGTTGCAGGGGTAGATCCACAAAATTACGCACCAATGCTAGGACCTGTAGAGGTCCTCCCTTTATGTGAAGCTTGAAGCCTCCCCTAGCTGGAAAAGACGGTGGTGGTGCCTGAGGTGGGAAAAGTAAAGGGGACAGACATAATGCATCCACACTGAGCACCTCAGTAAGGACCACAAGAAAAAAAGTCAGGGAGAATCTGGGAGGCATCTGACCAACTCACCTCCGGTGAAGCAGACCACCCCATGCCAAATGTGTGTCCTTTCGCCTCTGTACCAGGGGAGAAAGGGAAGGCAATGTGTATGCTGCCTCTCCGTCGCCTCCAAAGCATGCTCCTCTTTATGCCCCTCCAGCTTGGCTCGGGCACTGAGTCTTGTCGACCAGCACGCCTCTGAAATTTGGAGCAATGCTCACAAAAAGAGGGCTCTTCAAGGGCTTGATGGCATTCTCATTTGGCACCCCCTAAATTGCATCAATGGTGTTGAAGCTACCAAAAACATGGAGTTATCTTGACGTAATGTTGGGTATACGTCGAGCACGTCAAAGCTGCATCAACAAGACTAAGGCTCTGCCAGTAGACATAAGAGACTGAGTCGACGTTGTTGGGAATGCATCGGAAAAGTCGGAGCTGCAATAACAAAGTGCCGAGAGCACAGGCACATGTGCTTTCTGTTGATGTAAACCAAAAGATTACTTCGTGTAGCACAGATTCGCACACCACAGCACTAGGTTTGCAAGCCAAGATCCCGTGTGCAAATACCGTTGTTTCAGGTATGAAATGCACACTGCAGCACACCTGCAACCTAGCTTAATAAAAAATCTATAAAAATTAGTTCCAGTCAGAGATTACTATGAATATCAGTAAGGCAGCAGCAATTACCGATCCTCATTTTCCTGCAGATAAAACACCCTCAGGCTTCCCTGCGTTCACAAGGCTACAAAAAATGGCTAACCTTCACAAAAACAGTAACACAAGAAAAAATGTGTTTTAGAACAGGTCTCAACAGAATACACAAAACCGGCAAAGGGCTGGGGGGGGGGGGGGGGGGGACAAGGGTATTTATTAAAAACCCTAATGGAATTGCTCAGAAAAAGACAGGTTTGGATGGGGGCCGGGT
>JAOYSI010001584.1:0-16951 GCA_025775065.1 Hiodon alosoides | reverse complement strand
CCTTTGCAGCTATAACAGCTTCCACTCTTCTGAGAAGGCTTTCTACAAGATTTTGGAGTGTGTCTGTTGGAATTTTTACCTATTCTTCCAGAAGAGCATTTGTGAGGTCAGACACTGATGTTGGAGGAGAGGGCCTGGCTCACAATCTCCGTTCTAGTTCATCTCAAAGGTGTTCGATGGGGTTGAGGTCAGGGCTCTGTGCGGGCCATTTATAGCTGCAAAGGGGTGGCCAACTCAATATTAATGCCTATGGATTTAGAATGGGATGTCATAAAAGCTCCTTTAGGTATAATGTGTAGGTGTCCCAATACTTTTGTCCATATAGTGTCTACTGATGGTAGATAGCCATAATACCTCATTAGGTGTACTATTATACTGTAATCTGGGATAGGAGGCCCGTTGACCCCCAATTCTCATGAATATGCAAATTAGGTGTCTCCCGGATTTGGATATCTAGCTGAGCTGTGAGATTCACATCATATCAATGCCGGCACCATTCAAACGTTATGACCTTACTTATCATACAGCTAATCCCTGTCAAGGGAAAAATCTTGTCCGACAGCCAGGCATAAACATACAAAAGTTTGTTTTCTTATCGGGCAATATACATACAAAGAAGTCCAGGAAATGGTTAATAACATTTTCCACCAAGCAGCCTTTATTGATACTTTTCAATTACCCATCAACAAATATTTACACCATAGCAATGACAAACTGCTTTGATATAATTCCTATCACACAACAGGAGTGTGTTTTTATTTTTTAGTTTTAATGGCACAGGCAGATCCAACTGCGAAAGCAAGACTTATGAATATGTACACAAAGGCCCGCTGTGCACTATGAATAACAAAACACCTTTGGTTAAGCAAAATGAATAAATCAAACGTGTTAACAGAAGAAGCCCAATAACACACTGCTGTTAGCATTTGGGACTGTGACAATTCCAGGCATGTTGAAAGTAAAAGCACAATCCATTTCCAACAAAACGGTTAGAGCTGGAAAATCATTTACAGATTTTAACACAGATAAATATGTATAGTTTTTTGACAGAAACAAATACTCGCTAACGAGATTCTTGATGCAACACAAAATAAAAATGGCAGAAAGAAACATCTAAGAAAAGACAGTGTAAGTGTATAATTATACATTAAATGTAGAAGTTTTGTTTATAATTTAGAAATATGGCAAAAGCAGGGTTTCCTATATTTTATTTTACTGTCGCAACTCAATTTTGTGGCCTTTAAAATCATATAAAAAGGCCCTCTAACCCATTATATCCCCCTTTTCTGACAATAGAGTACCTCAAGATTGATATCAATGCACTGATCTAAAACTCTTTTGAGGTTACATAACCTGGAGGACAATCATGTGGTCCTGAGTTCAACAAAATTTGAAACTACATTAACAGAGCTTGGTTACAGTAACTTAACTAGATAAAATGCTGCTTTAAAATAACGTTGATGTTTTGTAGTTTAGTAGCAATTCCATTAATATATGATTTTGTACTAACATTGGGATTTATTCAGTTTGGGAGTTATTCAGCATAAACAGGTGTGGCAGTTTTTCAGATCTTTGGACCTGAATATGTCTACAGTCATTAGTTTGATGAGAAAATTGTGCAGCAATCGTGGCTTATCAGAGACTCCCAGGGAAGCAGTGCTTTAGTTAACTTTAAATAAATTCAAAAAAAGGCTTGTAAACTATGGACTACATCCAAGCGTTAAGCTTCACATTGAGAATGTATTGCAATAAATGGATCAAAATCATCAGGGAACCCTTCAACCCCAACCACAAACTAACTACCCTCCTCCTGATACAGGCGATACAGAAGCCTGGACGACAGGAAAAGCAGGCTGCGGAACAGCTTCTGTTACCCCGCTGAACTCAAACCCCCCGCACTAGTACCTTGCCCTCATATCACCTCTCAATGTCTGTCCACTAGGGACCTGTTTGTAATATATTGTAAAAATGATACTGTCATATAACCATTCATACTGTCATATAATCATTTTCATTCTGCACTTTATAACTTATCACCTGCACTAATGATGGCCCCTTGTCCCAAAATGACTTTTGCACTATTCTTTTTTGCACTACTTTTTGCACTACTTTTTGCACTACTTTTTGCACTACATTTTGCACTTTCTGGCTCAGATGCTAACCATATTTCGTTGCCTTTGTTGTATACTTTGTGCAATGACAATAAAGACGAATCTGAAAATAAATTTCAGTGGAAGAGTTGGTTGTCATCCATGTCATTCATATTATATTCAGACTGTATTGAAACTCAGCCTCACTTTCAGTTTACTCAATGTGCGCTCTCACCTCACAGTGGGATCACAAGACCAAACACCAAAAAGGTTCAATCAACCACCAATATTCTTCTAAGAGCGTAACTCAATTATAAATATATTCTTATTTTAGTCTTTGCCAATGTCAAGAGTTTTCCCGTAGGTTCGAGATTGTATAGCGAAAGAGTGGAGTGCATTGCAGTTGAAAAGTTAATATTGTGGAAACATTTTACATTTTGAAATAGATTTTAAAATGAAAATGAATGAAAAAGGCTGGTCTGTTATTTTGAGTTGTTCAATGATAATAGATCAAATAATGAGGTGTGTCAATGTCATCCACGAAAATAGACTTCCCCAAACAGCTGTTTAGCTCCATGAGCAAGACCATGATTCATCCCTTGGCCTCTCCCAGAGACAGATTCCCAGCATGCATCTAACTATATTTACCTGTCGCCAGACTTCTTTTGAAAGATGCTGACTTGAAAGATGTTGATCAGTTCTGTCCAGGGCTGCACTACTTATTTTATAGTATTTTTAAATAAAAAATAAAAACAAAAATAAATATTGACTCAGTAGGCTCTGACCTTTAGGTCTGTAGATTGTTCGGTCAATTTTAACCCTAACCCTGCTGAAACAGGTAAAATTAATTAAAATATAGTTGTGTTGGTTGATGAACAGGAGACGTTATCTTCAATGGTCAACCGATGAGCAACAGCATAAAAGTTCAGACAGCATAACAAGGGCTCTAAAACCGTTTCACAAAATTTTAATACTGGGCCCAATGCTTTTCTCTTATGGGTTCCCAGGTTCTATTAAATTACACAATAATAGTTTGTTTTACGTCGCGGGTGCCTTATTTCCCTACTACATATTTGTTCAGGCTACGTAATGAACACTGAACACTGAATTCTTAAACTCTCACTACTACAGGAAAAAAATGTATCTGAACCGGATTTTACCTCAAAATTAATCTCAAATTCGGATCAGATGCACTCTCCTCCCAATCCAGCAGGCAATACAGGGAACGTACATTCAAAGGCATTTTAACAAACAGGTACATACATGTACAGGAGAAATAAAATGTCTAGAAAATGAAGAATAAAGAACACATTTATGATTTGGCTGGCACCAACCAGCTGTTTGGGTCTATGCTCTCCAGTCTGTTGGAGTGATATGCTGAGGTCGGTCTGAAGAGGGCAATAATTTCTAACGTGGTCTTGACAGCAAGAACCAAGAACCAATAGAATCAAGAATCAAAATGAGGGATTCTCATATGGGAATAAAAGCAAAGTCACCATGTACCCACGCAAGTTAGGGTCTCTTGTATTTGGGGTGTGTTTGAAACCACAGTATTTAAGTATGTTGGATCGTCATGAATCAGTATGCATATTGCAGTGAAAGCCCCCCAGGGACATGTTGCAAAACAGCATAATGCATGTCACTTGTGCGGAAATTGAAGCAAAATAATTGCCTTCTGTTAAGGCAGCTTTTAGTGCCTGTGGCTCCATAAGACTGTAGTTTTCGTACCCCCTCCCTCAGGCGGCCATTCCGTGTCCCAGCTGCTTGATGTATCACCCTCTGTACAGACACATGGAGCTCCTATGGAGGATGATTTCACGCTATCAGAAAGAAGGAAAACAAGACAAAAAATTAGAGCAGGTTTGAAAAAAAAGAACATTTTTGGATGAAAAATGTTTCTAAACGTCCCAAAATAATACAGGAGTTGCTTATTTTTCCACCCACGTGGCCGGACTGTTCCATTTCCAGCAGTTCCAGAGCTCCAATCTGGGCTGGTATGCAATGGTGCCGCATGGTTTGGTCCTGTTGCCGTGATTTTTCCACCCACCATCACTGTCACCGTCTGTTCTCAGGCACTGTTCCCTGGTGCCCACAATTGACTTCTCATTTCACAAGAAAAAAGCTGTGCTTTCCTCTCAGTGACTATCAGGAGCAATATGTCATAATTTTGCCGTCTTAAGTATATGGTTTTAAACGTATTACATTACTGATGCGATGTGATGTGATGTGATGTGAAACTAAAAATATAATAATTATGGATTAAAACAATGCCATGAGTTAAATACAGTCCCTTTACCCTTTACCACAACTCATTATTGAGTATTATTCAGGTAATGTTAAATGTTACACTTACAACCCCATGGGATTTGAGCAGTCAGTATCGGGACTTCCTTCGCTTTGTCAGTCCGGATCGGGACTTCCTTCGCTTTGTCAAAGCTTTTTAATCTGCGTACCTAAAACGGACATGAGTCAGAGAAGAGAGGCTACAGATTAAAGTTCAGTTTTCAATGAGAAAGGGAAAATCTGAAGTTAATTTTGAAATTTTAAAGATGACTGAATCTGGAACTTGACAGTTTGTAGATGTGTTTATTTTAATATAGAAAACGAGACAAGGAATATGAGTTATCATGTATAATTATTTACTTCACTGTTCTTCATTACCCCTTTTCCACTGGCACATCTGTCCCCAGAAACCTAGAACCATGTTACCCACAGGGAACATTTTCAAACCGATCCTGAATCACGCCGTGAATATTCAGTCCTAGTCCCTACTCAGTATTAGCTTGGAGCCAAGAAGCTGAGCAGAGCCAGTAGAATGGTTAAAATTTAATATAAAAATGTGACTCCACAAAAACAATAAGACAATTGAATACGTTTTTTTTTAAGTCATGAAGATTTATCAGAATTGTGTCAAAAATTGGGTTTTAGGTTATGTTCTGGTTGCCTAAATATTGTTTTCGGCAAATTAATAATTTACTTTTGAATTTAATTAAAAGAAATAAAACTTTTAAAAACATTACGTTTTTAAATAGTTAAGGCTCCAGGTTTGGTATCGTTTGTTTTTGTTTTTTCACTTTTCTAAATGAATACAAAGGCTTAAACAAGTTTCAGGGGTTTGCTCCTTTTTATTGTTCTGGTCAGACTGAGGAATTTCTGTTTCCACCATGGACACTCTGCATCACCTCAGTCCCAGAGGACGACTTCTGTTCCAGAGCATCTTACCCTTAGCCTTATTTCTGTTAACACAGGAAGTTAATTGTGGCATCTGTACGGGTGCCCAATTCAGCAAACTGGGCTGCTGTGTCCTGTTTTTGAGGCCAGAGTGTGCCCAGGGCTCTGCCTTCTGCCTGGCACCTGGCCTTCAAGTGCCTGCAGTTCCTGTGATCCCTCAACCAATCTGGCCTTAAGGGCCTGCAGCCATTTCTGCCCAGCTGTAGTGGTTAAACATCCTGGCCATTCTGGGTACAATCATCCTATTTATTTCTCACCAATCTACTACCTCCAGCCAGCAATGGCAAATAGAGGTGTTTGCATCTCACCCAAAATGCTGGAAACCCTCTCTTGTGCTATAATCTAGGTCTAAGTGAATGAATCGGTGCCATTCAGGGGTTTTGAGGAATGTGATGTTTATCTCACTAGATGTGAAATATGACCAGCTGCCTGTTATGTTGCATTCGCTTTGTTTATTTATTTATTTATTTATTTATTTATTTAGTTAGTTTTGTCTTGTGTTTTGTTTTAATAGCTTAACAAGCGTCCGGGGCTGTGTTGTCTGCTTTCATTGAAAAGCGCAAGGGAAATTTGGCTAGCTACAAGCTTTGATTTCCAAAATATTTTTAAAATATTACTGAAAAATACATCTAATTTTCTGCACAAACATTGAATACAAAGGTAACTTCTGGCTAGTAATGACTAGCAGTTGTTTTGGAAAGATGATTCAGTGAGAACGTTCTGAATCTCTTCTAATTATGGGTATTTAAACACCTAATGAGAGCTGGTAGCCTGTAATCTGTAAAATGAAAGCAATTGGATTGGTAGGAGGAGCAAATAATTAGTGTTTCCCTTAAGCAGCATTTTCCTTAACAAAAAATATATTATCTATTATTTTAACATAGTCATGTGGTACATATGGCACAGAGTGGCCAATGCTAGAATTACAACACTGAAAATGTATAAAAGTGCCACAGGTCACCCACATACCATCCAATCTCTGGAGCTGGAGCCCAGGAGAGTGGCCATCTGACCTATTGCTTTCAAACACTAGCTTTCAAAAATGGGAATTTTGGCAGAAGCATGTAACATCCCGACCAGAGAGACGAAATGGATAACAGAAGGGTAGCATAAAAAATACAGGTCCAAACTGTTATAAAACTACAAAAATGCATCTGGTTATAAAGGACACAGACACACAGATTATTTCTGGATTAATTACATTAGAAGGTGGTCTGGAGCGTGAGCAACATGCCTGACAACATACACAAACGCATTACATCCAACATTTATAACTAAACCGACCAAAATGATTTAAGCACTGTAACAAACCCCACCGCAACCAAACCCCACCCAAAGGAAACGCGAGCTAGCCACTTACCCCTTACCACTGGCTTTCTGCCAGCTCACTTCCCTCCCGGACTTCCTTTTCACGAGCTGTCAATTACCCCCCATGTTCAAAAACATGGTCTAGGAACTGCTCCTGTTGGTGACAGATGCTTGGCAGCCTTTAACGGTACCCAGCTTTCCTAAGTGTGAATAAATGTCTGCTCATCTTTAAATAACTGCGTTACTTTTTACTATAATAAATCATTATAAATCTTTGGGTGCGGTGATAACAATTTGGGAGGGTGCAATGTTTGCAAAGCTTTAAGAGCAACATTGTAGCAACACTGAATGTTAATCACTTTTAAGAAAACATCTGAGCCTCAACAGACGATAATTGCCCTGTGGAACATTACATAATTAAATAATAACTAAATATGCATACACACTAGCGTCCTTTGCTCTGTTCCATTGTGTCCTATTCTTATAGAGAAATCACTCACTTCACCATGATACTGTCGATATCACTTTAATTTTGTGCCTTTGTCCATTTTCATCGATGACCCTGCTAGTGAGAGCGTGTTTTTTCCCTTGCTGACTGACTCAAAAATACACTGGCTCCAGCACTGAGGGAAGTTGGGCAGACTGTGGTAAGCCACAGGTTTCACTCTGATACAGCTGGCCGAATGCCCAGAACTTCAAAACAGAGAATTTGGGTGATTAGGTGTTATTTCCAGAATTAGCCTGCAGCTGCTGTTACTGTATTAAAATTGACTAAGTAGAATGTATCCATGGTGATAAGGACTGACGATAATTTTTCACTAGCTTGGAGGCACCGCTATGCCAGTAACAGAACGATTAAAGTGTTATTGTCTGACTGGCTACTGGACCTCACGAGATTCACTGACCTATGTTACATAACCTATATTATGACCTATATTATTTAAACCTATGGATCGTTTGAGTTCTTTGGAGAACTCACCATACTGCCTGAGTGACTTCTCTCCATGCTGCGTGATAAAGCCTGAATTCTGAATTCTGAATATGAATTCTGCTCCCATGTTTGAGACTGATTGAACCTCGGGGGTCATCATTACGGGACCTGGTCTTTCCAGAATTTCCTCCGCAATTTAAAAATTATATTTCTTAATGGTCTTAATAAGCTTGGCCTCTACAAACTTCCCTACATTTGGTAATACTGACAAAACCTATCAACATCTATCCCGCTACACTTTACAGAATTCTGGATTAAAACACGGTCCATCTGTCATAATTTTTAATTTAAAAAAAATTAAAAAAAAAAAATTTAGGAATTAACTGCACCGTTTTCCCTTAGTGAACCAAGTTAAGTTTAGTTGTTTTTTGTTTAGTTGTTAGTTGGCCTGCTCACATCTTGATAATTCTTCTCAGATAGGAGTTTCTAACTCACTGAACAACTCATTCTAATTTTTTTTTTTTTTATGAAACAGAAAATATTCTGTTAAGTGCTTATGAGCTGTACAGTCAGTATATCATGAAACTAAAGGTTAATGTTACTGTATTGCATTTGTAAACGCCAATATTTCCCCCCGAAGGGTCTCTAGTTAACTGAAAAACAGTAACCATGTTTTAACGTTCCCCGGGTGCAACAGTAAAACATTACGGCTAGTCTGAAATATTTCTGCCGCAAGACTAAATAATAAGTCATTAGCGATACGACACTGTGTATAAAATTTGAAATTTAATTTAAAATGTAGTGCTGAGACTGTTTGGTCGACTGGTTTGTACTGCTGTCAATGATTTAATTAAGTAGTAAATATATAGTAAATGAGTAACAAAGTGTGTAGGTTTGAACTTAGAAACTTTACAAGCTGTACATAGTTTGTGGTCAGTTCGTACTTGCAAAGAGCTAGTTGGTGGTATTTGCACCTCGTTTTCAGGGACCCAGGAATGACAGAGACCACACAATTCACGCTCACTGTCAATTCAGGCACGTCTTCCCCGGGGAACGTTTACACCGATCTACGGAAAGGCTATCAAAGCTGGCTGTTGGTAAACATGGCAAAGGACGGATATCCAGGCTGAAGCGGGAATTTTTGAGCTGTCAGATTGGATATTCATTTCAATCAGTTTATCATGTATTAAATGCAACAAGACAGTACTGCACTGCTGACTCCTAGTTCAAATGAGTGAATGCTTTCATTCGCAATGTGTGAACCCAAGAGATTAGAAGTGGGGCGTTTTTCAGGTTTCAATAAATGCTTTCGCAAAATCGTAATTTGATGAAATTGCGAAATAGTGAATAAATAGTGTGGATCAGGATATTCTCTTTTGGATGGATCAGATCAAATCAAAGTCATCGCACCATATTAGCGGGTCACAAACAAAGAAAAATTTGTTGCATAGTAACGAGTCACCAAATCAAGCAAATTTGCCCATTAAAAAAGGTCCTATTGGGTATAGGTGGAGACGGGGGAGTGGACTACCATTGCCAGGCCATATCCAAATAAAAGCAATAACTCACACCGCAAGCATCTCACAGGACCACGTTGGAACTACATCAAAGTTGATGAAAGCCGCTGCAGAATGAACGCAAGGCAAAGAAAGCAACAAATCAGATACAAGTCCAAGAATATAAGGGGCTGTCCCCAGATGTAAGACATTAATATTTTTTGGTAAACATTATTATTATTATTATTATTGCATGTGTGTTATAACATCATTATTGAATTTTTTTAAGTTGCACATGTCACAAACTCGGGTAGAGACTTGGTTTTTAAATTCTTACGTGAAGTGGACTAGCTCAAATCGGGGTGTGCTGGGGTCAGTGATTAGCTGGGATGGCTTACTTTCCTCTCTATTATTATATTCCCTTTCTTTAATTCATGAGTTTCTTTCATTTATTTTTGGGAAAGTGTTGCCAAATTAAATTTTTTTTATTATTTTATTTTTTTCTTTTTAGTTAATGGTACGGCAGGCTTGAACACTGAGAGTTTGTGAACTGCTGGGGTGTTAATGGTTACAGATGGTTATAGATTTCATATATACATTTTGCCCAATGTTTCTCATACCTACTCTATATACATTAACTCAAACATAACATCGTTTAATAAAACAATTGAGTTCAATTGAAACAACTTAGAATACTATCAATCAGCAAATATTTAAGAGAAATAAGTTTACTTTTCTACTAACTCTAAATGATTCCTAAGTGCAAGCACCTTATAATGAACAAAGGAAAGAAACATAATAATATGTTGATAAACTGTCTCCAGTTATCTAATTATAGGACGGGTATTGTGAGTAACTGTAGCAGTGTGTCAGGTGTAGACACAGTGGGGCATGACCTGGACAAAGGACAGGTGCAACGAGGCTGTAGCCCTCTTATTAAATTAAATTTAAATTTAAGGTCGAGGGGGCAGATTGCCTCAGCAACCACAATCTGGATGCAAAGCAGAAAATACCAAGTAAAGAAAAGAAAAAAAACAGACTATCCCCCAAAAAGAGAAATAAATCAAAGGGAATTGGGGCTCCTAATTCAAGAGGTATCAGGCTTGTTTAACGAAAAACAAATAACCACAAAGGCAGGTTAATTGCAGAGTTTCCTCTCGCTCTCCATGCAATTTGTGGGAGAAAAAAAGCCCCACATTTTTTTGTTTTCTTAAATTAAGGTTAGCTTTCTCCAAGCAGGGGGCAGTTGCCCAAGAAGCAGAGGGAATCCCCTCAAATGTAGAGGCCATGTGCATTCATGGCAGTCAGAATAAGGCATGCAGTGCCGTAAGGGGATTAGCCAGGACTTCCTTGGTCAGGCTATTTCCATCAGAGCGAAAATAGAGAATCTTGTTAGTCGCAGCGCTCTGCATTGAAATTTGTTTCTCTGCCCTCCCTCTAGTAGAACTGACAACCCTGTTTTTTATTGCCTGACTGCCTGCAGCTGCCTGATGAAATTAGTATATGCATCTGAGTGCAGGCAATCAGGAGGGGGTGTTGTCTTGGGTGCTATCTGGAGGAAGTTATGTGACCCTTATTGCACTGCTGGCACTAAACCCCGGGCAGCCATCCGACCACACTTAGTTTACTCATCTTCTCTCGCGTTCCACAGTAACTTAATTTAAAGTTTTGAATTTTTAAGCCAAGGAGATTGAGAATTGCTTGTGCTTCCATATGGTTTATTGGAAACATGGCTGTATTTCCTGCTTGCCAATTAACTCATTGAATAAGATAAGCAACACAGCAAAGATAACCAATATGACAAATGGGCAACATTAAGAACTTAAAAATAATGTCAATGCCAATCTTTTGGACAGCCAGGGCATTGGACATCACTCAGCATTGGTCCCAAATTTGTTCCAGACGATTGCATTAGTCGCTTTAGTTGTCCTTTTGTATAGCTGGAAATTCAGTTCAAGGGTACAACCTGCCAATTAGAATGAAAGCGGAAGCTACATCAGAAAGTGGAAATTTAAGCCAGCTAGACTAGATATGATTTTTACATCAAAGCACTAATGCTAAAATAACTTTAATGTTTAAGATAAAAGCTGATTTGGTGTTTCAAGCTTTTAAAGATATACCATTTTACTCTTACAGAGATTTCTTAGACAACATGAAATGATTAGAACAACAAATCATGATTAGTACAACTGGTTACAATACAAACGACTATGTTTTGACTTTGTGTTGTTAATTAAAGTAAACTTTTCTGATAATGTATTCCTCTGTGCATGTTTTTGTGGTGTCTGCTCTAAGGTACTGATGTCATTATATTAGGTTTAGGCCTATATGGGTTTGCATGCTGTATGACAAGTCAAATTAATCTAATCCATGTGTTTATTTTTGTTGTGGGGCAGGCAGTTCGTTGTGGGGTGTTTGAGAAATTCAAAAACCTCTGGAAGATTTTCATTTTTAGAAGTCCTCCCTTGGCCAGCCCTGGGCACTAGCGCTGTGTCTAATTTTGAACCGGTAAACTAGTAAAATTCCACTTAATCCTTGATGATTAATTAACTATCATGAAAACATATGGTCCCCATGCATTTTCCCTGCCATTACCTCTGTGCATCCTAGGAAAATGACAATTATTCACATTCTCCAGCCACTGATCACAACATTTGAAAGCGACCTGTGGCTTTACCACCTGGCAACACACTAAGCCCCCTTGCTCAGAAATGTGCTGTTTGGAATGCATTCAAAATGCCTCCAATTCTTCTATGTCCAGGAAGTAGACAATTAATTAATTAATTAATATTTAAAAGGAAGTAGTTAATAGTTAATAACTGGTTATTATATTTTTCTGTTTCTAACTTATTATAATAAATACCTAATCATGCATAATTATGTTAATCACATAATATACTTAGGCCAATACCAATGATGGCCTTTTATTGCAAAATGAATTGCCATATGTAATTTTTGAATGAATTCAAAAATTATTTACTTATTCACTTCACTTATTATTGGAAAACTGAAGAACTAAATATTCATGTGCATTAGACAAATTAATCAGAATGTGTTAAACCAGATCAAATTGAAGTGCATGAGGTCCAAAAGTTCTTGTTTAAATCACGTTTAACATTTATGTGTCATCACACTGTGTTCTGGGTTTCTCAATTCAAAGGTTATAATCTTGAATGATAGCATGTGTTTCAGAAATGCTTAAAACAAATGAAAAGGAGTGCGTAAATGATTAAAACAAGGTTTTGTTCGTTTAAACTGGATTTTAAAGAATTTATTTATTTCCAGGTTCCAACACTACATTTTCACCATCCCTTGAATCGTACCAAGTCACCTCCATGACGTCTAGGGTAACAGACTTGGTCTAGAAAGCAGAAGAATTTCAAGTGAGTTGAGACATGTTGTTCCAAAGTTCTAGACCCATGCTGGAAGCCAGACGCACTATTTAGTTTTAGCCTGGAGACAGACTTTTGGAGGCAACCACTGACCTTACTGAATTACCAAATCCGCAAGAGGACAACAGCATATGCTTTGTCCGGCTCACTGGTGAAGGTGATGTTATGACTCCAGGTCCTTTTCCACATTTTTCATTCTTGTCTAGCCTTTTCAGCTCTCAGGCCGACCTGTCCATTTCAGTTTGAAATGTGTTAAAAGATTGCAGTCCAAAATGTGTCCAAAAGGACAAAAGATTCACATTTATAAAAAGTAGTTCATAGCAAGCCAGCCAATGACCCAATAGAAGTGACTAGTCACAAAACCTTAAAATACCTGAGTACTACTCATGTAGGCTAATGTGTGCAAGGTTTTATTTTAACGAACAGAGAAGAGTACGGAAATCTTATATTAGACATTGGGTAAGTTTGACACAAGAAGGTGGGATGGCCTGTTTAGCTAGGGAAAACAGCTCTCTCATTTAGAGAGCTTCACGTAACCATCTAGATACACTGCCATCTTTTGCTGTCACGCATATAATACATACCCAAAACTCTGGGAGAACCTGAACCTGAGCACAATTAATTTTAACAAACCTTTGGAGATATCAGAAGTGGCACATGATCCAAAAGAGACTCTGCAAAAGAGTCTCCGCCAGTCTAATAGGAAACATTGAGATATTGTAAATACCGATATCTATACTGACATTTTGTATCCAGAAGGACTTACATTGTTAGAAGTGTATTCCTGAGATTGAACTCATTATTATTTTGAGTATAATTTGTATATGGCATTTGTACATATACCATATACATAAACCTCACTTTTACCTTGTAAGGTGCCACTCTGAGTTATGAATAGTTACACAGTAATTTTATTATTAAACAGCTAGGACTGGAGGGATTGGAGACTAGTTAAACACATCGCTCTCTCCATGTGGGGCGGCATGATTGCTGGCGAAGAACCGAGATGCATCAGCACAACTGGCAATTCCAAATACATAGATGCTTTAATCCTCTTGATAGGATCAATTAAGTCCATTAGGATCATTAGGAACATGGCAAACAGGCTTACCAAATTATGCTGGTCCACTCTGAATCACCTTTATTAAACAGTGCTATCAATGTATTTTAGTCATCATATTTACTGTGAAGTAGTGAAATTACCTAAATCTTTATTAAACTTGGGCAGTGAAGTGTTGCTACAGAAGTTTTTCTCTGCATGTCCTGGGGGTGCTAGTAAATTGTTGATTTCCAGCTGAGTGTACAATAGAGCATAATCATTTGATGTAGTCCTATAGGAATTATTTTACATTATAAACATTAATTATTAATCATAAATTATTAATTTTGATTTCCCCCTCAGGTAATTCACTTTTCAGATTGGATTGTCAAGTGGGAAATGCCATTGGACGACTTCAGTTTTATTCCCCCTCCATCCCTTTTCTATATCTATATAAAATCCAAATTTACCAAAACCGGCAATTTAGTTGACTTTTTAAGTGCCAAAGAGCTCAGCCAAAGAATTTCCTGGTTTATTATAGTTGATTCATCAACAGTACATGCACTGTCCAATGTCAATTCTCAGCACAAAATGTTGAGTGACTGACAGGTTTTTATCCCTGTTCCAAGTAACCTGGGCATTTTTTTTTCTTTTTTTCTGTGCAGCGGTTAAATTATTCTGGCCGCGTGGGCGAATAATTGCTGAAAAAATGCAGGTGAGATCTCATTTTCCCCTGGAAATCACTGTTTGTGAGGTATCATGGTCTGCTAGTAAATCAGCATTTTGTGAATGTGCTATTACTGCACTCACCGAATTGATCTAAAGCGTTTAATCCATTGATCCCGCGCCACTGGCATATTACAGAGTCTGGGGAAAGAAGGCAGGATGAATCAATCTTGGAAAATTGTTGTTGCCAATGTGATGTGTATCAGATAAAATGACACACATCAAGAACTATTTACATTAGGGCTAAACTAAAATCAGACTCTTGTATCATCTGGTGTAAACATGTTTATGAACGTAAACTTTCAAAAAATGCTTGAGAGAGAGCTTGGTTTAGGTTGTCTAGATGCTAAAGTGATGTGCAAAGTGATGTGCAAAATGGTGTTCTTCTGATTCTCTTCTGTTGTCCCAAAATCAACATTGAACCCAGAAATAAGTTGACAATGAAAAATAATAATAATCACACCGTGGTTATTTGATACTTTTGGTTCCAATACCTATAGTGTTAAACTAGTTTGACTGTACTAGATTCACACGGAAGTCTAGCAAATGGACAGTGCTACTGAGCAATTCTCCGGAGTCAGGAAGAGTCAACGTTATAGTCCACAGAGTTTGAGTTTGCAATTGGGCACAACGAAACCGAATACAGGATCAAGATGCAATCAGCCATCATTACCATTAACCCACCTTATGCATCACAGGTAGAGCACGACCAAGGAGCCTGCCATTCTGGCCTGACTGCTGATTGCCAGCAGTCTTCAGCTGAGTCAATGGTGCAGCTGGAGGCAATGGATAATCAGCTGCAGAGTGAAAGGCTACAAGATTTTTCAGTCAGGGCCTGTACCCGAGGGGAATGCAGTGGAGGAGGTTTGGAGCGCATCTGATTCGAACTTTAGGAGTGTGAAATTTTGAACAGTTTGTGAGAGAACCTGTTTTGTCTACTGACCTTTTGCTCTGCTTTTTTGCCTTGGCTTTGTCTTGACCCTTTTCTACATATGTCCAAAAATGAAAGAAATTGTTTTTTCTTTAAAAACTGTCTCAGATTGGTGGTGTTACGATCCCCTATAAAAAGGACATTGTTCAGGGATATTAGCTGGAAAAGATGTGCTTAAAGACTTTAAGCATTTAAACAGCCCCACACACTTCCTGTTTAGATATGCTTAATCCCTTAACTGCTTCTGTAAGTAACAAGCTGTATAAATGGAAAACAAATTATTTGGAGAGAAAAACTCACTCATAGAGAAGTGCTTCTGCTAGGTAAGCACATAGCAATTAAATAAAGTTTTCGAGTAAGCCTGCCTTTGAAGGTTGGCAGGCTGAGTGAAATAAATGAATGTCTGGACCCTTTAGTGACATTAGTAACGTTGTTGTCTTTTGAACAGAAGATCCAGGCTTGAGTCCCACCATGATTGGAAACGTGACTTTCCCCAACCCCAGGCGAGTGGGATCGGTTTACATGGCACAGACTGGGATAACGCTTGCTGTGCTGATTAAGTAGTCTCTAGTTGGGGATGCACCAGTCATGGAATTGTGATATTCAGCTCCTACTGGCATGTGATCCTCTCCTTCCACCGTGGGAACTTTGAGTTTTGCTAATGCTAAATATTGACGTCTTGCGCTCTCTTTTTTTGCACTCTTTTTAAAGAGCATTTTAAGCTGCACAATGTTTTTTTGTAAAATTTACATTAATGCACAAAATCCCAATGCATTCTAGACTTCTAGGTTTTCAACCTCAATGCAGACTTCAAAGCATGGATGAGAAAATGTTGACATAGGAACCACTGACAGATTATACACAGATCTGTCCAATCTTCACTGTCCGATTTTTACGTTCATAAGTTTATTCAAGAGAGGCAAATTACGTTATTTTGGATAATCTTTTAGAAACAGCCCTGCATTAAACGTGCTATGCAGATGATGCATCTGTTTATGCAGATGATGACCTATTGAACCTGTCACTTATTTCCCAGAGAAAAAATAAATTGTCTGTTTTCCCTTCTCTAATGGCCTTCTGCCAATCAACCGGAATCGGATGTTATGTATTTTCTGTAGTAGAACGCCTCGCAATGGTGTGAAATAGAACAGAACCTTGTTTTGATTGGAAATGCCAATCGCAATTACATTCACATCCACCCCACCCCCCCACCCTCACAGCTGTCAAGCGTATGAAGCCTCATTACAGCTGTGCATCAGGAAAAGCGGTTCCCAAATGAGGGAAAGTGAACCAGGTGGTGGGAAACCCCTCCATACAGAGACTCAACCTTAGCGTCGTGGTTCATGTGGAAGATATTCACTGCACGTGAGAAAGAATCAGTTTTTGGAAATAATCCATTCCAAATCTATTTTGTCTTTTTCACCCCACCTTGGAATCACCCACTGTGCAAATGTATCTCGACTCATCTCCACCACACACAAGGAGGGTGAGGAGGTACGAGGAGGTCTCCTTCAATCTGAGTCACCACGACCCCCTCAGTTGGACTATAAGCCTGCAGGTACCCAGGAAGCTGATTAAAGATGGTTGTTAGCAACAAGCCAAGAGAAATTCTACCAATTTATCCATCCCAGTACAAGCAGCTCTCTGCCAGTTATGCTTCCCTGGTCACAATCGGCAGATGACACAAGTTGGATTCAAACCAGCAAACTCTAACAGATAGGGCTCAGTCTGCGCTCAGATGAGCACCTTTTTCAACGGAGACACTCAGTAGGCTCAGACAGCTTAAAAAAAATAAAATAAATAATAT
>JAOYSI010001583.1:2135-16473 GCA_025775065.1 Hiodon alosoides | reverse complement strand
CACCCTCCCCCCCCCTCCCCCCACTCTCCTTCTCCCCCCCGCCCCCCCGCCCGGCGGCCCCGCCCCCCCCCCCCCCACAAAACAACGGTGGCCTCAGTGACCAAACTGTGTTAAAATTCGTCTGGGGATTATGTTTCTGGAGAGAGTTCCCCTTTAGTGCCTGCTGTGCTGGCATTAGACATGTTTAATCCGATTTGCTCAGCCCACGTTGATGTCTTTTCTCCTGCTTCGTTTCCTCGTTAGTCTGGGGGTCTCCAGACTGGCGTAACGCTGGAGCGTCAAGGGAGATAGAATGTTATAATTAGCGCACAGCAAATATGCGCCCCAGAATACACCTGGCTCGGGCTGTCTGGTGAGAATTAACGTGCGCGTTGTCTGTGGAGTTGTTCACTTGACAAAATGGCACGTTCACAGATAACAATGAAGTAAAGGCTGGGATCTCGGTGCAGCTTGCAAGGAGACGTGAAGGTAAGTGTGATGTTCCTTGTTTCCGCCTAACGTTGGTGCTTGGCAGGTAAGCAAGCAACAGCAGCTTGGATGTTGGGGGTGCAAACGTCTGTTCGCGTTTATCGTGGGGGTTACGGTGCAGGAATGTCGTTTTGTATCACAGGTCATTGACGGAAGATGCATAAATACATCTATTATGTGATGTTCTCTGGTAGTCCCGGAGTTGTTCTTTATGGTCCTAAGTGCACTTGGAAAAGCTCTGGGACCCTCTGCCTAAAATTTACATTCGGTGTTGTTCATGGTAATTGTAATTACATTGTAATTACAATTGTATTACATAATTGTTTCTAAACAATCCCCTTTGTCTCCTGGGTTTTGTCCGAATCTACCATTCATTTTACAAAAATACTGTAGAAAGAACTGCACACGTTGCAGTTGGAATGTTTGAAATTATGTCATGACAACTACATGTTTATGGCATCTCGTTAAGTGTATCAAACAGCCTGAATAGGTGTTTTTCTTATGTTCTTTGATTTAAATTAAAAATGTAAAAATACTTTCTGCATTTTTTAAATGTATTACAACTGCAGCACACCTGTCGTATTATACATACATTTTATTGTAGTGATAAAAAATGTTGTGATAGTTACTAGTAATGACACCACCTCTCCTACTGGCGTTTGTCTACTCTGTAATGGAAATGACTGGTACTGCTAGCCTTAGTCTACTCTGTAATGGGAATGACTGGTACTACTGGCGTTTGTCTACTCTGTAATGGGAATGACTGGTACTACTAGCCTTAGTCTACTCTGTAATGGGAATGACTGGTACTACTAGCCTTAGTCTACTCTGTAATGGGAATGACTGGTACTACTGATATTACCCATACTGGTGCAAGTAACACTGGTATGAATGACAACAAGGATAGCTAGAGCCTCAAAGATCGGAATCACATACAATAATGAGGTTCAAGGCAACTTTTCACTGTGCACTCTTTTTTACCTTGTTAGGATTGGTAGTAATTTAGCTTGATTTATTTTGTTGATTGTTGAATAATCCAAATACGAAATCGCCAACGCCCTACTCTACTGTCAGGCGTTCCGAAGTGCCTGAGAAACGCAGGAACGTCCACGGTCTCTGTTAGTCCCGGGGTTCGTCTGAAAAAACCAGGGTGACATCAAAAATGTTCGCTTTGCCGTGAGTTTTTAACGAGGAAAAGCTGGAGCTGTTGAACATCTAATCAGCTCCTCACCGTTTGCTCGATTCTGTGTGTGCCTACTGTCATGTCAATTTAGAGGAGTTCCCTCCACTGCCACTGAGGGAATAGGTTTCCTGCTTGGCACTAGGTTTTCTGGTTTTTTGATTCCCTCTGGAAAATGCAATCTGTTTAACGCTTTGTGACAAATGATATTTGTAAAGGTGAGCTATAATAAATAAAATTAGATTTATTGATTGATTGATTATGTGGCTAAAAACATTGCAAATTAATATTTAATCTTCTTAATTTTGCTTAAATCCTGCTGTTACACTTCAGGATTTAAGCATGTTGCATAATGTTTAAAACATTTGTTAGATTGGAACAGCATGCATGGATATCTTTACATTTTCTTTTATACCATTACAGTGACAATGAGAATGAAAAAAAAAAAACGATTTAAAGATACGAACTCCAGGTGTTAAATATATAGATATATAGATGGTCACTAAACCTAAACCATGCAATGAAATCCAAAGAAAGTAGTGACACTGAGTATTATCAAAACCGACTTCTTGGGGGATGTGGCAGTCTCAGAAACTAGTATCTTAAGGCACAATTGAGGATTAATTCAAGTCTCTGTATTGTAGCAATTGTGAAGCTTTGTTAAGAGACCTGGGCCTTCCACAGTGATTTGGTAACTTTGTTGATGTTGGCAAGGGAGCTCAACCTTGCAGTGGAAGGAACCTCTGGGGCATTACAGTGTTGTCAAACAGTTTGTGCACTTGACATTTTTTTCCCATTATACTTGTCCAAGACATATTGTTTCATTTATTTATTAAAGAAAGTTATACGGCACCCAGTTTCCTCTTAGACTCAATAACTGGTTACACCACGTTTAGCAGGAATAACTGCGACCAGACGCTTTCTGTAGTTATTGAGTAGTTTTTTACTTTGCCGTGGAGGACTGCTGCATCCAGTGACGTGTGTGGGGTTTCAAACGCGAGATGTGTGTTTCAGGTGGCCCGAAGGCCTGACATTCTCCTGTAGAACTGTCTTATGCAAAGCAGACTTCATGGTTCCTTCAGGGATGGCAACGGATGCAGCAGAGCATCTCAAAACCATGATACTACCACCACCATGCTTCACTGTAATGCAGCATAACAGGGCCCACGTATGTCACTCTCGGGTAAGAGCAGGTCTCTATGGTTACTTTGTTTTTCTAGGGGGAAAATTCTAACCTAAAGAATTAGGCGCACACTTACACCAGTACCAGGCTCCTTCCGTTGCAGGTTCAGAATGGCCAGCTCCAGCCTGACAACTGGGATGTAAGAGATAGAATTACTTGCAGAGAATGTGGACACCTGCTTGAGGGAACACCTCATTCAGCCAACGAGAGCATGACTGATGTCGTGAGATAAGGACTGGTTCACGGTTGGCGTTCCAACTCATCCCAAGGTGTTTGAAGGGGTTGAGGTCAGGGCTCTGTGCAGGCCAGTCAAGTTCTTCCACACCGATCTCGACAAACCGTTTCTGTATCCATTAGCTTATAGCTAATGTCAGCGCAATATTATGGCATTGTAGCGATGCACTGAACTCCAGATTATTCAATTCATTCCGCTCGCTTGCGTCAAGCAGCCTCTGTGGTCATGGATAGCATATGTTGCGTTTTTTACTGCTTACATTTCTACAGAAACTTCCTCTCTCTGAGCATTTCCTTTAGCATTTCGGGAATCTAGAAGCAATGTGTTTTCTTGCCCGAGAGAGGTTGTACTTGGCTAGTACATTAGGTCCTCCAGTGCAGTCCCAGATATGGCTTTTTAACCCTTTACAGACTGATTTGCATTGAACAAAAACGTTTTTTTGGAGGTCTTCAGGTATTTATTTAGATTCTGGCATGCTGTACGGCGGTTGTCTGCTCAGGTGGACACTGAGCGTAACTCTACTAGATCTCTTTGATCTTTTACTGGGAAAACGTAGTTCTCCCTTTGAGGCTGAAGTGCCCTCAGATCCGGCTCTGATCTCTGATTACATAGAAGGTTGGTTGGTCATGGTGACTAAATCAACGGCGTAAAACTGGAGAAATTCCTGTCATTTGGCAGGTTCTTACACACATTTTTGTCATTGTCTGAATTGCTGGGCGAGAGCACTGTTTTGGCCCTGCACTTCTGGGGCGGTTTGAAACTGCGTGCCTCTGACTAGATTAACAGAGTCCTCACAAAGCTATTTGGGCTGGCAAAATGAGCTTAGGGGTACCAGGCAGAGCTGCTGGACCATAAGTGTGATAACATTAAGCTCAGATAAGTTTGTCTAAAGATTGACTGGTCCCTTAATTAGGCAAATGACCTCCAACCTTTCAAAAATAAGAAAGGGATAAGTTTAGGGATCAATTCAAAGGCGAGCATGGCCTTACCACACACTAATTCAGCAAGGAATGCTCTTAATTAGGCCCAACGCTTTCATTCTTTGGCATGTGTAAAGAAAAAAAAAAAGTTCCCTTTTTCATATAATCAAAAAGGATCATATCCAGCGAGGTCGACCTCATTACTGTCATTGTTTAACTCCTCCCTCCTACCCCCCACCAATTTCTGTTTTTAGTTACCGTACAATTGTGTCAAGTTATTATAAATAGGATAAATAACAGAGAGCCATAGGTCAGAGGTTAATATTAAAGTGGTTCCAATCCTTCATCTTTTATTTTGGAATAAAGATGCTTAAAACCTTACATGCCAGAAGAGAAAGCAGGAATGGTTATTATAATGTTGCTCAACATACAATTTTTAAGGCTACGATAAAATTCAAACGTTGAGTTTCACATGTACAATTGCTTTATCATTAAAGCAATACTGCATAGTTTGTGCTTTCAAGACTCACTTTATTAGATTTAACCTCTGTTAAGGGACTGCTTGTTTATGTGGTTCAGTAGGCCTGAAGTTTTTTTGTGAGGTAAATCCGTAGATAACCGTGTTTGCTGGTGGTTTTCAGTATGGCTAACATGTCAATTCAGCGACAAATGTCATTGGAGTTCCTATCAAAGGATCCTTGCTCTCCACCATGAACAGCGAACGTATGCTCATGATGCAACAAGGCAAAAAATGTGTTTGTTGATAGCCCTATTTTGAATGGGGTCCAATGTGCACAAGCTGTCACGTTTGCTGGTTTAATCGACCCAAAATTCCCTGTTTCCCCAATGCTGCATGTTGTTCGATTCACTCACTAAGGAGTGTAAACCGTTCAGAGGAGCAAAAGTTGGGTCACCAATGATTAACACAGCAGGGAGCTCGGCGTTAAGTTCATTACTGCCCGTGGAGTCCACGAAAAGGCACTTGTTTGGGCTATTAGGCTTCAGCTGTTTGGCTGAAGGTCAAAGGTCAGTGTGTTGGACCCTTTGATGCCGTGGAATATCATGCGTGGCCTTAGGGGGTCGGAGTGCGTTTACTGCTGGTCCCTGTTGTTTCATTTAAGGCCAGATTTGCACGGGCGTCCGCCATGCAGCCTGGACCACATCCGTTGCGAATGGTTTACTCCGAGATGGCGTAGCAAGAAATGCTTTCTTAACAGTTGACTTTTAAATGCCATCAGATAAGACAGGCAGGCATGATTCAGCGTGGCGAGAGGGCAGGCTGCCATTTTTCTCCTGGTCTATAGCCGGCGTTCACGCCACCTAAGTGCAGACCGGCCTCTCGGACCCGACATAATGCTCGCTCATTGTGGACTTCCTTATGGACTCTAGGCTCTGGGTTTTAATACTAGGACGATAAAAAGCCTCTTTGTTCAACTGCTCTGAAAGACTCGACGCGGCTTTCTGAGAGCCAGGTTACACATGCTTGAATGGCTTTTTTATATTAGCACATTGATGCTACAGTTTACCCTTATTTGTGTCTTGATCATCCGTGGGCTTTGTAGTTTCAGATTTATTATGATATACGACAGCTGCACTTGCGGAGGGGGGTGTTGGGGTGGGTGGAGAAATTTGAGTAGATATTCTGTAGTCCTGCATTTTGCTTTAACGTGGTTTTTTTCCCCTCAGGTCTTCGAACTTGGAAATAATTACTCAAAATGTCTGATTCAAGCATGCGATTTTAAGACTCGGGTTCGTAATAGCAAGCAATGGACGTGGAAGTCACTGCAAAACGTTTACGCTTAGTTTTTTATAACTGGGGTTTGAATCAAGCGCGGAAAGAAATTGACTGCACTTGCCTGCAGAATGTGAATGTTTCATGCTGAAGGTGTTTTACCGTATTGCACAGTTCACCAGCTTTTCCAGACTACTATCTTATTGTCTGCATGTGCCTGCGTGTGGCTTGGTGTGCGGACATCAGTGCTGTGTTTTCAGAACCTCGGTTAAGCCAGCCCATGCACAAAGATAATGTTAGGCTCACAGTAGGCGTCTTTGCGTCTCTGCAGACTATGTGCAGCTGCGCACTTAGGCGCCATTGTTTGGCTAGCGCATTTTTGTTAATGGCTCATGATTCAGCCCGTTCTGCCGGCCGGCGGTGGAGATCGAGAGTTCCTGTGCGAGTTTGTAGCTCGGGGCTTTTAGGGCACGCCGCGCGAAAGGCACAGCCTTGTTCCCCGTCTCTGCGTATAAACTGAGCTGCCTGTGTAGCTGGTGTGACATTCTCTGTATAATATCGTCAACGTTCCACCAGGGGAAGGAAAAAAAAACCCCCAAAAAAACTTTAGCCCCGGGGCTGTGATGGAAGAGTTCGCTGGGGTCATTAATACAGAGGTTGGTCTTGTTTTTAGGAGGTGAAAAAAACGAAACATTGGACTCTGACAAAAAGCAACTGTTTGCGTGATCGTTTGGGTGCATCTATAGCTGTTCTATTCAAGTGTCCTTAACCTCCGCTAACTACTCTTTTTGTAGTTTCCATTTTTGTTGATGGATCAATCAGTTGACGTGATAGTGAACTGAAATTGAAGTTTAATATATTTGTTATGTTTTTGTTTTCTGGAATGGGACATCAGTGTCTACCTTAAATTAGAAATTTCTATTCTTTAAGTTGCTCAATGCAGCTGTTGAATATGTTGAATTTGTTTATAACTATATAAAACTATACATTCCTCCACTTGATGATTTTGACGAGGTTGTCCCCTCTACCCAAGTTCTGCCGAAACTGTGTTTTTACGCATAACATGGCATGGCGAAACAGCTAGCTTCACCGAAGCCCTGGTTGGAGAGAGAAGGGAACAGGGCGCTCTTTGTGGGGAAAGATCTGTGGAGACATCTTCCTCCTGCGGCAAAAACGAAAAAAGGTCAGAAAGTGTTCACCAATGTTCTCCAGCCCCACCAAGAAAGGCTTTTTAAATGTTAACGTTTGTGCCGTCTCAGCCTGGCTCTAAATCTTCTCAGAGTTAGCCTCACTCAGTGTGTGCAAGCGAGAGCCTGAACGGTCACAGTCAGGCTTGTTCCTGAAAACACGTTATCCGTTGCATTTAAGAAGGGTAACCAATTTCATCTTTTTCATCTCTTTTTATTTGTTAAATTGATCATTCTTACATATTGAAATGGCGTTGCACACCAAGATGATTCAGGGACGCATTTGATTTGATTTGATTTCTGGTGATCCCCCATGCTCTAGTGAGAGTCATTTGGTGAGAAACAGTAATATAAAATTCTGCAAATTTGTGCGGAAAAGCTGTGGTTCATAGGGCCCGTTGATCACTCCAGTAACCGCTAACTAAAAAAGGTACATTAATTCATCACACTTTTTATTGTGTAGTTTAGACATTAGTTTGTTAATTCCCTTATTTCTTAAAGAGCTCAACCAATTCTGTCCTGCTTTGCGATTAAAATGAACAATTATTACTGAGGCAAAACATGCAGTGATTAAACGTCTGCATTTAAGAGAGAACTTAGTGTTTAGGCTGCCAATTACCCTGACTCCCAGCAGAAGCATGTTAGCGTGACCCTCTTCAGATTTTTGTGAAATGGACACATCCTAAAAACTGAATGCCTTGATGCCTGTCTGCCTGCTTTATCCAGCAAGCCAAGGCTACATGAATCACGGTCTGTAGGAGCGATCCATTTTTGTGAATGAGTGGGTTACCTAGTAAACTGGCCACAGTGTATATACTTGGTATAGTAATACTTATAGTGTAGTGCCACTTACCGCCTCCTTCATCTCTCAAATAAGGCCTTGAAAATTGGTTGAATATCCGAATAGAAACCATTCAAAACTTGTATGAGAGGATTCCTGGACTGAAGTTGGATTGAAGCTGTTCTGAAGGCCCAATGATGTGTAATTATTTACACGTACACGTCATTTTACTTATACACATACGCATAAATTTTACTTATACACGTACACATTAATACGCCTTCACAAATCCGCATTAAAAAAAACAAAAACAGTTTTATACACATAAGCATGAATACACTATGGTTCACACGTATCCCAAGACCACCAGAGCACACAGACATGTTTATAAAACCCCCGGTATATGGCCATGTAAAGCCACAATGTCCTCCTTGTTGTTCACAAGTCCTCTTTTACTGTTTGCCTAGACAATCTTGTGTTTAGGCCTTTAATAGGCGGCACAGGTTAAGCCACGTACAGGAGGCCGGAACACGTGTCAGCCTGAATGTGTCAGCGGCATCACTTCAGTAATGTCTGCGTTGTTATTGTGCGTTTAATACATTAGTTTTCACTCGTCCTCAGTTAGCTTGTATATGCTCCCATGCTAAATAGTCTCTTAATTGCAGTATACAAAAAGGAAATATTTTCGGAACGTCTGCACAACGTCTGAGCGTATAGCTCCATGTGCAGCCATGTCTTAAAACAACAGTGGAAACAATTGTATGCTGGGAGCGCTGAACAACCGATGTTTTATACTGTGAGTTAGTGGAACTAAAGATGAAACGCTCATTAGCTCGAAGCAAGTGTCAGTCCGTCCACCAGCATAAAGGGCTTTTTGTAACGACGAGATGGTGACGTCAAATGAGCCCCATAAAGGCATAAATTCATATTTGAGATAAAAACAACACAACATGAGAAGGGTTTGTTGTGTCCTCCTCCCATTTTTTTTTTTTTAAATGCGGAACTAATTTGGTTTTTGCCCTTAATAAGTTCAGCTGGATAGCTTTGTCTTGACTTCACGAGAGTATTCTGCACATGTATTGCTCACAGCGGACCGACAAAGGGAATATCTTCGTTAACAACACCTAAATAAGGAAACCAGTATGTTGGAGATGCTTGAATTCAGCCATTACCAGGTTAGCTTGGCTAGGTTTTCTTATGCGGTGCCTTGTTTTACTTTCTGTGTTATGATTCACTGTTTTTGGTGTACAAGGCTAATTACGCTGCAAAATCTAGTGATTTATATTCTACGGAAATGTTCAAGGGTCAATCACGAGAGCATGTTGCATGACAATAGTTATAAATATTACAGACAATATGTACAGACACTGTGGGTGTAGGTACATCCAACCTGTTTTGACATTCTACCTTAAAAGCAAATTTTACAGACAAGGAAATTACAACAGTAACTAATTGAAAATAAAACTTATGCTTCCTTTGACAATTTTGACAAATAACAGAATCATTATTTCTGTGTATATTTTTGTTTAATATGGGTATTGTATTATAATGTAATATAAGAGGTGCCCATCATTTCTATTAACTCTAATGTAAACATGCTTTACAGGGGCTCTGCTGTTAAAACTGTGAATTCATAAGCGCTGTATGGATAGTTAAACAACTGCAGATAAAATTGAATGCAATTTCCAACGGTTAGTTCATGATTTTGGGTACTCTGACAGTTGCATCTATCTTGCAAATTAAAATTTAACTGAATTTGACCACCCCGAATGGCTCAGTTGGTATAGGCACTCGCCTGAGTGCAGACTGAGCCCTCTGAGCTGGATTTTGCTGGGTTTGACTGACTGTAGTTTGGCGGCGGTGCCAAGACTGCTACCCAGGCTGAGGATGGCGAAATCCGCTGGGTTTCTCTCATTTCATCACCTAACCAGCGTTTCCTTTGGGCTTCCAGGCGCCGGCTGGCTGACAATGCCGTAGAGAGGCGTGTGTCTTTCCTCCTTCCTCTCATGCGGGCTTTGTAGCCTGCAGAGTGTAAAAGAGTCGGGCAGCTTGTAGGTGACTGGGATTAGAGGAGGCTATCTATACATCATCTCTGTCACTTCCTCACCCTTCCTCACCATATGGTGGCAGGATTTTTTTGTCCCTGTGATGAGCTGTGATGGAATAGGAGGCGGAGATTGCAAGTTGGGGAGAAAACACAAAAATAATATGTTTAAAAAAACATTTATCTATGTAAGATAATTGTCACTATTAATGGCTTTGGGTATCTTTTCTGTCCTCACCCCCCCACAGGTGCAAACCCACCTGGAAAACCCCACCAAGTACCACATCCAGCAGGCCCAGAGGCAGCAGGTGAAGCAGTACCTGTCTACCACGCTAGGCAGCAAGCTCAGCAGCTTGCCTTGCCCCGGCCAGCCCTCGGAGCACGTGATGCCCCCCGGCCCTGGCGGCAGCGCCCCCAACAGCCCCATGGCCCTGCTGACTCTCAGCTCCAACTGCGAGAAAGAGGTATGGCCTGGGGTCGGGGGCCAGGGCCGACAGTGTTGGTTCTGACGTGGCAGTAAGCCTCGCTGAATAGATAGGTGAATGACTTCAGGTCGCTTTGCTCTGACAAAATTATCATTTGTTATTTCAGATGGACGACGTCATTGACGATATTATTAGCTTGGAGTCGAGCTACAATGATGACATCTTGGGACTCATGGACCCAGGGCTACAAATGACCCATCCGGTAATTTTCTTTCTTTTCGTGCCTTGTGATTTCGCCTTGTCTTATTGGCGAACGGAACTGAACATAAGTTAATCTTATGGGTTTTTTGTTTGTTTTTTTGCAATGGAGGATTAACCCAGCAAGAGGTATTTTTTAATGTCATTTCTTGTAAACGATCTACGTAGTGGTAGACCCTGTTCAAGCTTACTTCTTGCGCCGTAGGGCAGAAAACGACTGCTTTGCCACTCAAAGTCGAAACCGTGACTCCACAGCAGTGTCCCGTCGGGAAGGGCTCCTAAAACGCAGTCCCGGGGCCCCGCTGTCGCTCTGACGTCACCATCCTGATTCCTTTCTCCCCCCCCCTCAGCACCCTGTCTCCGCCAATCTCCTCGACATGTACAGTAACCAGCCGCCACACGGGCTTCCCATCAGTAACTCCTGCCCTGCCAACCTGCCCAATATCAAAAGGGAATTCTCAGGTAAATCCAGTTCTATCTCACCTGCGTGGCAGGCAACAGCATTTGTTGCTGCAGTTAAAGTTCCATATTGCATCATAGAGACTTTATAAATTGTTCAGCTTGGATGGGTACTGCTTGTGTTCCTTTGACCTGGTGATGGGGAGTTATGGTACACTACTTATGATTGTTATTATTATTCGGCGTTAAACAACTGATTCGAAATTCGTTGTGAAAATGGCACCTAGTAATGTGTTGATGAAATGAAAAGTAGTGCTAAATTATGTGAATTGTTTTTCGTTCTGTTGCATTTGGTTTTCCCAGAAGGCAAAGAGTCAAAATGAACCTTGCACATTCAAGATGTTATTCGTGAATTCCCCGTGGAAACATTCCAGTCCCTTAAAGGGACAACACACTTCCACTTACTCCTTTTGAACGCCCCCCAAAATGTGTCCGCTCTCCTTAAGCCACTACTCAAGGTCTCCACATAATATCAGCAGAATTTAATGTAAATATGTGTTGTGTTGTGACTGTTAGCAGAAGGCTGAATAAAGGGAGTAGGTTAATCCCCAGCCGACCTGACGGAAAAAGCCCCACCGATTTAGACTGGAGGCCGAGTTATACCGTGCCAGTGCGGCAGACGTCCATATTGTGTGCAAATTCAAAACAAAAGCTGCAAACATTTTTCAAAAAACCGAACGATTATAATGTGCCAATTAGTCACTCCAGCTCCCACCATGATGCACATACTGGACAAGCCTGGATCCTGTGGCAAGTTTGAGGGCTATGAAAGACCAGAGGGGTTTCCAGTAGGTACGTTGTCATTTACCTGTGTTTCACACCATAATTGGGCGAATTCCAGAGAGGGCAGGTTCGAGTCAGGTCCTCAGCCGTGTGCTTGGAGAGTAGTTGTTGCCAGAGGTTACTGAGTCATAGAAAAACTAAATGCATCATTTATTAATGTGCATTCTGGAAAATTGACTTTTAAATGGCCAATATATTATACAGCTATAAAACATTTAATGTAGGAAATATCCCATGTAAAGAGCAGTTAAAGTGCGGAATATTTTTAGTTTCCTCTCAGAAACCAAAACTACTGATTAGTGAAGTAGTGAACATTTCACATTCAGGGCATTTGCAAAACGTTTACTGTAAATCTGAAAACAGATTATATAGTTTGCTGGGGGTTTTTTTCTTCGAAAAATAATCAATGCATTTGAATGGTTATGCAGGTACATTTAATTTGTTTCTCTGTTATATGGTGTACACAGTATTGCACACAATATGGAATGATATATTCCTGAAATATGGAAAGAACATTTCCTCAGATGTCGAGTTTGTGGTTTCTGGCAGAGGGCTGCACCCATTTACATGATTTTCCACATTTTTATTTAATGTGTTCATGTTACGGTTACTAGACCGAGCTCAAAATTTCAGTGCAAAGATGTGTATTGCTTATTTTGACCATTAATCTACGTGCATTACCTCTAAAATAGTAAAATAGTCATAGTAATAGTAGCTACTAATCTGTAACGCAAATAAAGAGGAAGAAAGTCTGTGTATTTTTTTTTTTTTTATGAATTATATTCTATTTTTTCTCAGCCCTCCATGTACTCAGCAACTGTGACTTTTTCGTGTCACTGACACAGTACTGTTAATTAATTTGAATGAGATTGTGTTAGGGGCACAGAATAGTGGCTGCACTTGACCTCTGTTGTCAAGGTTAGTCAAGCGACGCGGTGGCCGGATAACGTCACGGGTTTTGTCTTATAATGTCTTCGGTGTAAAATTGTGAGGGAAACAAATAATTCCTCAAATTTCCCAAACTTCTCTCTAAATCCAGAGGCTGAAGTGAGAGCTCTTGCCAAGGAGAGGCAAAAGAAAGACAATCACAATTTAAGTGAGTAGCGGAAAATCTTCTGTACCGTGCGGTTTACATTAAAGCGATGAGACACGAGAGGGTGTGTGTTTTTGCTATTATTAGAAATAGAATAATTGAAATATGAGACGTAATTTAACACAAAGATTTAATTACAGCAGTAAACAGATAGTAAGAGATAGATATCCAGTAAACAGGATACTGTACTGTAGCCGCTGAAATGTTGTATTTTTCAAAATGTAACAACCTGCGCATTAATATCATTCAGGAAAGACGTCTGTTATTGTCTCATAAAAGCATGACTCGAACGTGAACTGACCAATGTAATTGTGGGACTGGAACTTTCCGTTTTATAAAAGAGGGTACAGTAAATTGAAGTAGGACGAGTTGTGCAGCAGGTTTCGACCGGGAGTTCTCGACCCAGGTGTTAGTGAAGATGTTATAACTGGCTTTACATATACACAAGAGTGTATATGCGCTCACGTTTGAAAAAACATCAAAAATAAATGATTAACCCCAGTATTCTCCGTTTCTCCTTCATTCCTGCAGTTGAAAGGCGGCGAAGATTCAACATAAACGACCGAATCAAAGAGCTCGGAACCTTGATTCCAAAATCGAACGATCCGTGAGTTTCCACATTCAGAACCGTTTTTTTTAACTCCCACTGCATCGATTTGATTTATGGCCATTGTCTGTAATTATGTGCATAATTATAAATATTAATTATTATTTATTATTTCTATGAATTATGTGTTGTTGTTGATAAGGTGTGTGTTGTTTGGTTGTGTCTGTTTTGGGCTGTCACTTCGTACCACTAGAGAGCACCCTTGCTTGGGTCACGGGTTCACGGGTCAGGGATAATGTCACACCCTCACAGGCAGTAGAGATGCATGAGTGAATTCTGAGGTTCACATGGGTTTTACCGCTATTCACAAGTCAGATTGCTCAACCACAAACCATCAACACCAGGTTAAACCATCAGGTTTAGTCGGTCATCGTATTCTTTTATCCACCCAACAGTATACGGCAGTCTTGACTCTGCATCACTAGCAGGTTTCTGTCGCTCGTGCACCACTCGTGCGAACTGGAACTTTTCCGGCGGCGGAATTCACGCTGGTGGGTTTTTGGCCCTCAGAGACATGAGGTGGAATAAGGGTACCATCCTGAAGGCGTCCGTGGACTACATCAGGAAGCTTCAGAGAGAGCAGCAGCGGGCTAAGGAGCTGGAGAACCGACAAAAGAGGCTGGAACATGCCAACCGTCACCTGATGCTGCGGCTCCAGGTAGACCACACCTGCGGGAACGTTCCAGTGCAGGAGCAGGAGGGAACGTTCGAGTGTGGGAGCAGGAGGGAACGTTCCAGTGTGGGAGCAGGAGGAAACGTTCGAGTGTGGGAGCAGGAGGGAACGTTCGAGTGTGGGAGCAGGAGGGAACGTTTGAGTGTGGGAACAGGAGGGAACGTTCGAGTGTGGGAACAGGAGGGCACGTTCGAGTGTGAGTGCAGGAGGGAACGTTCGAGTGTGGGAACAGAAGGGAACGTTCGAGTGTGGGAGCAGGAGGGAACGTTCGAGTGTGGGAGCAGGAGGGAACGTTCGAGTGTGGGAACAG
>JAOYSI010001582.1:0-16955 GCA_025775065.1 Hiodon alosoides | reverse complement strand
CTCCCCGACCCTCCCCCCATCCTGTCCCACACCCCTGCCCCACCCCCCTGTGCATGTCTGTCCAATTCCATGTGACATGCACAAACTCCCGCACCCCCCCCCCCCCACCCAACCCCATAAAAACACATTTTAAAGAGCTTCAGTCATAAAGTGATTCACAGATTTGGCAAGGATAAGTGCCTTCCAGGGTAAACATCCAGGGTGTCAAATACAACCGAAACAGAAGGTAACAAAAGAGGAGTTCAGGTCATTGTTGAAAGAGGTTACAGCCATGCACACGATGCATTTTTAAAACAAACAATAAAACAAGCCGTTTAAAAATGGAAGAAATTTGGCAAAAAAACTTTGGGACCTCTCATGCTTGATACATCTATGGGATGTTCAATGAATAGCACGTGGCACACTAATTTCCCAAATCGAATTAACGGAACGCGCCGCCTCGGGCCAAGGACAACTAATTCCATCCTCATGGTGAGCTGTCGGGGGAGAAAACACTGGGGCCATCCCAGTAAATCCCGGGTGAGCCACAAGGGCCAGCAACATGTCTGTGATGTCACCATGTCTGTGATGTCACCATGTCAGGCCTTGCTCTCCCAGACACCTGAGCTGGGCAGCTGGATCTCCATCCCAGACCAGAGATGTGGTTGTGTGGGGATTTTCCAAACCCTTCTCAGGTGCTGAACTTCAGGAACGGCACATTCTGCTTCATTAGGAAGAAGTAGCATCCACCCGATCCGCAGAGCCAATCACCACCCGATCCGCAGAGCCAATCACCACCCGATCACCACCCGATCAGCAGAGCCAATCACCACCTGATCCGCAGATGATTATAAGTGATTGACCTCTGTAGGATGATAGACCTAGGCATCGCGCTCGTCACAACAACACTTCGGGCTTCCCAGAGAGATGAAACCGATTCCTCAGAAGAGGAGCATTCCTCTGACAAGATCGATCAGTGGACCAAAACCCTCCTCCTTTCCATTCAGGCTCCCGTCCCAGAACCGATGGATCCCTCTGGACCTTCATGCTGAATCAAGCAGAAGCACCCAACCAGTAAAAGGATATCACCGATTCACCTACAAAATCAAATCCCTGGTGCTTTGGGGGGAAAAGACACTGTACCCTCCATTTACAACAGAAGACACTGCTGAAAGACCGCATTCAGAGCGCCATGGGAGTTCAGCTGCTGTTAAAAATGAAGATATGTTAAAAATGCTTCAGACGGAATGAGAGGCAGACAGAATCGCTGTAGGGGGCGAGGGGCATGTGTGTATACAGGTCTACCGAGCTTCACTGATAAAAAGATTAAACCAACTGGAAACGATACTTTTGCATGAATTGTTTTCCTGGCACAAAGCCTATAATTATATCTTCATTAAGATATACGACTGAGCCAGGGGCACTCTTTAAATCTGGATTACAAACAGCATTTAGGCCTACAAGACAAGTTTGGCCAACATTAGTGAACCAAAATATTTTCTTTGTTCTACTGTTTTTGCCTGGGGTCTTATAAGGGTGGTGGTGGGCGGGGGGGGGGTCACACATATGGATCATACGGTGATCCACAGAGACAGACCGGAAAGAGTCGGTTTTTTCCCCCCAGACAGAAAATGAAAAGAAAGAAAACCCCCTAATTGAAGTAGGCTGAACGTTTACAGATCCCGTATAAGGGAGATCTCATCGTCAAAGCAACAGTCTTAAACACACCCAGCTACTCCAACAACTTTTTTTGTGCTCGCATTGTTTACCAAGACTGGCCCTCAGAAATTAAACAACTTTATTCAGTTGATATCAAAAGGTTTGTCTTCCTACACGCAGAAAAAAAAAAAAAATCTTTCAACAGCACTATTCCAAACGCATATCAAGTCTCCCTGTCACGACTGGCCAGTCTGAGCGAGAAATATACCAGGAGAAAACGGCAAACACTCGGAAACAGCTAATTAAACCCTTAATCAATTCAGGAAGGGACATTTCGATTAGGACTAGCATCTGAAACCTTCAAAAAAATGTCAAACTTCAAGGGAGTGACTAGATTGTACCACAATGAAGATAACACCACAGATTAAAGCTACGGGTAACTGCGGCAGGTAGAGAATCAATTGTCGCTAATTATGAGTTAGTGCACCAAGAACAAGCATTTTAAATGGAAGCCCCAAAGCCCTCCACAGGTAAACCTCAAAGCACATGGAATACACAGTACATACAGTGTGAAACTGCCAATGAACAATAAAAGAAACATGTTAGACATAATCAACAATCTAAATTCAAAAGGGACCTGGTTCACCAACAGTTTAGCCTCCATTCAAATTAACTGATACGTAGAAATGAAGGCAGGTAAATATTTCCTGATACGGAGCGTTACGGTGGCCTATAGGGATCAAACTTGAGCGGTAACCCGTGGATTAGGAAATGCAGATGTATGCCAACTGACGCTGAAGACTGGAGACATACCACTTCACTGATAAACCTGTGCTTAGGTCCCTCTGGTTCCTGTAGAATTCAGTCCGTCCCTGCTTTTTAAACATCGGCACCTGATTTTTAACCTGTGTGATGACTCCTTCAGTCAAGCCAAAGGTAAAAACCTCGTACAGGTGTTGATGACTTAAAGTGTTTGTTTTTTTTATTCTCCAGAAACTTCCCGAGCCCCTTCAAACACTAAGCACTTTGCGTATTAGGACTCATTATTACAGAAGGATTAGGTTCTCGCCATTATGAAACAGCACCGGAGGCGGAAATAAAGGTGTTATTAACTTATATTGTGGCAGGTCAGCGCAGAGACAACACAGCAGAAGTTTATTTAAAAAGGACATCGTTTGGGCCATTCTCCGATGCCTTGAGTGCAGTTCATTTTAACGAGCGACGATAGCCCATGGATACGGTCTCAAACAGTCAAGTTTCACCTTAACTTGGGCTGTCTCCCCTCCCAAGGCTGAAAGGTTGTATCCTCAGTGTTAATGGTTACCTAACATGCGACACAAGGGTAAGTCCGCAGAGCGGGGAGGTGAATTATTACCAATGAGATGGGGCTTCCTGGGGGAACTGCAGGGGCCACCGTCACCATGGAGACCACCTTTGTCATGGATTGGTCTAATTGAAAAGGCCATTAATACTTGAGACAACTGCCCCTTCAGGCACAGTCGCTGACCGCAAGCGTGGCCATTCTGCAAGCTTTATGGTGGAAAGAACCAATGAGAACGCGGGTTAGAGAGGTCCCGTTGAATCAGCATGAGTATGGCTATCAACAATACAAAAGTCAAGTCAAAAGACTGATACAGAGTGGCTACCTTACTGACCTTACTGACATCACAGAAATACATCTACATCTTCCTAATATTCCTCCAGTCATTCATTGGGTCTCCTCTCAGCCAATCACATCACAATTGCCTTCACGAGCATCGCTCAACCGCAACGTTTTACACCGAAAACGTGTTAGCCCAACGCTATATTCTTATGAATGTTTAAAGTTTCAGTAACAGGATTTTCATTTTTTTTAAGCTCATTGCCTCGCAATAGGTTTTAAGTACGTGAATAATACTTTTGCATCTGCTCCGTGGATTAGATCTAGAGTTGTGGTCATGAAACTAGATTCACCAGGAATTCCAAGACCCTCACCAAAAGCCTACACAATTTCTGCTCCAACTCACTTCCACAACAACGTACAAAAACAAACCCAGATTCAACAAGGTGTGCACAGAAATAACTCCAACTTTACAGCTTTCCAAGGACATCCACATTCCACAACATTAAGAAAATCTACATTTCAGGCCTCTAAAATTTTATACCAATAAAAATAAATAAATAAAGGAGGAGCTTGCTTGAACAGACGCGCATTTCCAAAGACGTTGTTTTGCGAATGGGAAAAGTAGGGAGGGTCTTACCTGTGACGGACACTGTCATGGTGGCCTCGAGTGGCCGGTTGTTGTCCAGGTCCCTGCTGAGCTTAAGGTCCCCTGTGTCCGGGTTCAGGATGAGGAGGCTAAGTTCGTTTCCCTCCAAAAAGCTGTAGTGGAGTCTGTCCGATACGTCTGGGTCGTGGGCCGGGACCTTTCCAATCACTCCAGATGGGAAGCTGTTGGACTTGTTGGTGACGTAGTTGTTGAAAATAATTTCAAAGTCCTGCAGGACGGGGTCGTTGTCATTAACGTCCACAAGGCGCACGTGGACAGTGGCCCGGCTGACGAGCGGCGCCGACGTTGCCTGCACCACGATCACATATTCCGTTTTGGACTCGTAATCTAAATCGGCCAGGGCGCTCAAGTCTCCAGTGAAAATGTCCAGGTGGAAGATCTCTGGGACATTCCCCTCCACAATCTGGTACATGATTTGAGCATTGGTTCCCTCGTCCGGATCCGTGGCAGAGATCCGGGCCACAATGGACCCCACGGCACTGTTCTCCTCCACAAAAATATCCAGCACGTCCTTCTCAAACACGGGTGCGTTGTCATTAACGTCCTGGACGGACACCTGGATATCCACTGCTGCTTTCAGGGGAGGAACGCCCTTGTCCACTGCATAGGCCTTCAGGTTGTACGTAGGCACGTTCTCTCTGTCCAACTTTCTGGCTGTCCTGATGATCCCAGAGTAGGGCTCAATGAAAAAGTCTCCCTCACCGTCGTCCCCACCCTGGAAGGTGTAGCTAACCCTCCCGTTGGAGCCGGAGTCTCTGTCAGAGGCGGAGATCTGCAGAACGCTGGTGTACTCCGGGACGTCCTCCTTCACGCTGCCCTGGTAAATGTCCCGAAGAAATCGAGGAGCGTTGTCATTGGCATCCAGCACGATGATCTCCACATAGGTTGTGTCGGACTTCTGCGGGATGCCGTTGTCCCGTGCGATGATGGCCAGCGTGTAAGAGGCTTGGTACTCATAGTCTATTTCCATCTGGGTAACGATGGCCCCCGAGTCTGCATCTATTTTAAACTCGGGGATGTTGTCCTCCATGATGTAGGTGATGCGGGCGTTCTCGCCCGTGTCCTCGTCAGTGGCGCTGATGATGACCACAGTGGACCCCACAGGCCTGTCCTCGCTGACCAGCACCTGGTAGTTGGCGTTCTGGAACACGGGCCGGTGGGTGTTGGCGTCGGTGACGTTGATGAAGACCTCGACCGTGTCGTAGCGCGTGCCGTCCGAGGCGGTCACGGTCAGCACGTACTGCCGTTCCTGCTTGTAGTCCAGCGGCAGCGCCAGGGTGACCAGGCCTCCGCCGCTCTGGCTGGTGATGGCAAACCGGTTCCGGGTGTTCCCGCTAGAGATCTGGTAGGTGACCACGCTGTTTACGTCCCGGTCCACCGCAGTGACCGTCAGCACGCTGGTCCCCACCAGTGCGTCCTCATTAATCTTCAGGGAGTACATCTTTTGAGTGAAGGTGGGAACGTTGTCGTTCACGTCCAGCACGGTGATGCTTACGCTGGCCGAGGAAGACATTGACGGAACGCCGTGATCCCTAGCTTCCACGCCAAAGGTGTAGAACTCGGTGGTTTCTCTGTCCAACTCTGTGCTGGCCGTAATCCACCCAGTGTTGTTGTTAATGGTAAACGGAAAGCCCGGGTTTGTGTCAAGGAGTCGGTACTCCAAACGAGCGTTGTCCCCGGAGTCTGCGTCGATAGCCTGGATGTGGATCACCGAGTACCCGACAGCCACGTTCTCCAGCACCGTGGCTTGAAACGGCGTGCTGACGAACATGGGGGCGTTGTCATTCACGTCCACCACCTGGACGACCACCATTCCCGTGCCGTTGATCAGAGGCGGTCGGCCGCCGTCCTGCGCCTTTATCCTCAGATTGTACTCCCTGTTCACCTCATAATCCAGGGGGTTGATGACGTCCATGACCCCCGTGGGGGAGTGGAGGTAAAACTGGCCCTTCACATTACCGCTGATAATACTGTAGTGGACCTTGGCGTTGTTTCCCTCGTCCTTGTCCGTGGCTTCCACCTGGGCTATTTTAGTGTTTACAGGTACGTTCTCCAACACCTGCACCACATACCTCTTCTCGCTGAATTGTGGGTAGTTGTCGTTCTCGTCCTCCACAAGGATGTGCACGGTGGCCGTGGCGCTGCGGGGTCCGGGATCTTTTCCCTGATCGTTGGCCTCCACGATCAGCTGATACTGGGACGTGGTTTCTCTGTCGGGACGCACCCGGATCCTAACCAGTCCGTTCCGGGGATCGATTTCAAAAGCGGAGTTGACTCCATCGGCGTTCACTATCTTATAAATCATGTTGGCGTTAGAAGGCGCGTCCCCGTCGGTTGCCCTGATAGTCATCACTTCAAAACCCACTTCAACGTTTTCCCTGAGATGGACCTTGTAATCTGTCTGTTCAAATTTAGGTGCGTGGTCGTTGGTGTCACTGACGGTGACGGTAAGGTAAGCCGTGGCCGACCGCTGAGGAGTGCCGTTGTCAGTGGCAATGACTTTAAATACGTGGGTGTCCTGCGTCTCTCTGTCTAAACGCTGCAAAGTTGTGATACTGCCGGTCTGCGGGTTGATTTGAAAATAATCATTGGATCTACTGTTGAAAAGAGCACCCATTCCGTATTCGAGTCTGTCTGCCTCTCCGTCATCCGAATCGACAGCGTTCAGCGTGATAACACGGGTACCCGCCGGCTCGTTCTCCGGGACCGACACCTGATAGTTGGGCAACTGAAACTGAGGAGCGGTGTTCACATTTCGTTTATTTCGCTTGCTCCACAGATCCAGACTCTCCATATCCCGGCCCGCAAACAACCCATGCTTGTCTGTGGCCATAAATCGCACTTTCACACGGACGGAGGCGCGGTGGTCCCGCGAGCGGGGCAGTGTACAGTATAAATCCACCTCGCTCCAATCTTTAATCCGTAGACAGCGTTTCTCCATCGTCGATAAACTCCCATTATAAAGAGCGTGCTTAAAGTTGGAGATAACGCAGGAGCGATCGGGAGAGAGTACATTCTGAGCAAAGACAGGTAAATGTTTCTTAACTTCCGTTAGCAAATCACCTGCATTGAAGCAGGAATTTGCATCCAGTCTTGAATAATACTTAAGGTAGATATCGGGTTTACCTGCTGGGCTCTTTTTCTTACATTTGATGAAGCAATCCTTTCCGTGTACAAAGACATTGAAATGCGTTAAAATGCGGGTTTTAGATGTCCAAGACGTGCTCCTGAAATAGAGCGGCGCTGGGTTCCTAGATAGGCGCGCACAGTCCACTTTTCGAGAAAGAGCCAAGACTCCTTCATGTTTCTCAAGTTCTAACAAACTCCAAATATATTTAGGAGTTAAAGTCCTCTCGATTCTATAAATCCATTCTTGTCCGATGGATAAATTAGCCAAAACAACCCCGGACTCCAAAGTGTCCGAAATGTGTAGATCGAAACATCCCAGCATAGGAACTCTGAACAGCAAACTGACCCAGATCCAGTTAATTGACAGTTCCATGGTTTAAAACTATTTAGATTATCGCAACTTCACCAAAACACCTGCAAAGAACATCAAGTCCTCTTTTGTCAACTTACTGTTCTTTTTTTTATAATCCATGAAATTGTTTATCTGTTTAAAAGGCGCATAAACGCTGTATCCGTAGCTCGGAGTCCCATTATTTCCACGTTAACTTTAAAATGACTACAAAATGGCTCCGCGGCTACCCTCCTCCGAAAGTGATTAGCATAAACCTGCTGTGCGCCCCACTGGGAACTTTCGCGGAGGCATTATTATGGATATTCGGAAATCTCCGAAGATTCAGAATTGCTCCCGACCGATGCATTGTTAGACTGGCCTTTAGTGAAAGTTTGTTAACATGCATTGTGTTTTAAATGTACGTTCGTCGCTTCACTTTAGTTATCTCATCATGTCTTTTTGATCAGATTCTGAAACACACATAAGCCAGATAATGGAGAAACTACCCAGATCGATAACTATTATTGCGTACAGGAGATGCCAGTTAAAAGTTTTGGATTTCTGTTGACAAAATACTTCAATATATTCAGAAATAAAATAAAAGAATTATAACTGGGGATCTGACGGAGCACTTTAATAAAGGCTGCATTTTCGAATAAGTTGAATAATTTCTCAATTGTCTATTTGAGAGTGACATCTAGTGAATTGAGACTAGAACTGGTTCCAACGCCTCTTTTGACGAAGCCTTCCTACCTAAGGTTTTAGTTAGAGGAGATAACTAACATTTATTTTCTCGTTTTATCCCTACAACGCAAGGTCGACAATACACCCATGAATCGCTATTAGTTAGATATGGAGTTTTTATATAAAAAATTGTTACAATTAAAAATGTTTACTTTTGTAACATTTCATGGTTTTATAGAACGTTTAGACTAGGCGTCTCAAAATTCTATTCTGAAGAGCCCAAATCCAGTTGGTTTTATAGGCTAACTTTAATCATCAACTAAGGATAGATAGCATTTCCTTAGGGAGTGTAATCCATGAATATTTTCGATTAATTGAAACAGGGGTGTCCAACCCTGTCCCCGAATGTCAATTGCGCTAGTGCGCGCACTGTTAACCCTTAGCACTTCGTAAAAACGTCGAACACCAATTTGCAGTGGATAAATGAATGCAATCCTAAAGAGAGTTAGAGAACCTCGTGAACAGTGGTTATCTGGGACCAAGACGAAGAACCACTGTGTTGTGAAATTTTCCGTTTGTAATTTACAAGTTTATGTTCCAATGTCTAGATGGCAATCCTGTACTATACAGAAATGGGCCGTGGTGTTCTTTACAAGTGTGAAAGTATGGTTCCCATCCCATCATTAGTGTTCCAGTAAGTCCAGATATGCACTTCTGATTATGTATTAACTCAGCGTACACACGGGTGCGTAGGTACATAAGTTACTCGTCGCTTGATTTGCTGCGCAACAGAAGCGCATGCCATCACAGCAAAAATAAATTAATCCTGGAGCGCCATCTCGTGGACAAACCCAATATTCTAACAAAAAGTTTACATTTACGACAGTTTAAGAAAACATGTTTTAAATTTGTATTAATCTTGCTATTATAAGTAAACATATTAAATTCACTAATCCTAACGAGAGCTAATAAGTAGAATGTTAGGTAACAATACTTTATGGCTCTTTAATACAATGGTGCAAAAAACTATGGTTACATGATTGCCTCTGTCTAAAATAACACTGTCTCTCATAATAATTACAATCATTTTGCTAATTATTTACAATTTACAATTTAGTTGTTTAGAAAATTGTAAATTTAGTTGATTAGAAAATTGTAAAAATGTTTAAAAACTACAATTTAGTTGTTTAGCAGATGCTTTTATCCAAAGAAACAGTAACCAGTTTCTACATTTATCCACAGCTCGAGTTTTCCTAGAGCAATTCAGGTTAAGTACCTTGCTCAAGGATACAGCAGCTGGGTTGGGACTGGCAACCTTTTGGTTACAAGCTTGCCTCAACCACTACACCTCCAGTTACCCCTATCTGTTGTTTTCAAGAAATGGCGTCACTGAAATTTATTCTCTGCCGGACGTTTCTCTGGTCCTCTCTGGTGACTTGGAACTAGTTACAGGAAATGCACGATGAGGGCCAGGCAGACTCTTGACCCCCCCAAGCAGTTATCACCCTTGCGAGACGCAGCAAGCTGACATTCTCACACAGACAGAAAGACAGACAGCTGCCAACATCACAGCACTTTGACTGACATAACCCTACATAAATGTCTACAACACTGACAGTGATAAAGGGAGATGTACGATGTGACTGACTGAAGAACAGACATTAGTTAGTGGGGATTAGTCTCTGAGCTAAAGGGCAAGTACTGCAACCGTTACCGTTCTTCCTCCTGGTCCACATTAATTTACTATCTATCCGTCTCTCTCATACATTAGCAGGTCCATTGTCTCTCCGTCTCTCTCATACATTAGCAGGTCCATTGTCTCTCCGTCTCTCTCTCTCTCTCTCTGTCTGTGTCTGTCACTGAGATACACAATCTGGCCAACAGCCCTACAGCCACACCAAACCTAGACCAGAAGAGCGACATTCTTTCTGCTATAGTACAGGGTTGTGGGAAATCTTAAAAACGGAAACATGGGATTTATCTCGGTTCAGTTGAATAGTATGTATAGAGGGCAAAAATGGTCAGCTTGACCAAAAATGTCATAATTGAAATTTTAATTCAGTAATTCATAATAATTGTGCGGCCTCAGTCACGGATCTCCCCTAAATAAGATTTGATCAGACGGCTACAAGGTTTGAGAAATAAATTGTCAGGAAGGGTTTCTTTACTTAAAAGTCAATATTCTGTTTTAAAACGTCGTGACAACAGAGTGCATGACCCCCCCCCCATTAACATGTACAGTATAGGGAGACATAGTTTCTAGTGTTTAAATGCTTTTGAAAAGTAATTATACAAATATGAAACGCCTCAGATTAATGAGCCCAGAAACTGGTCTGGCCGTTGATCACCTAGATTTCAGAGATTGTGAAAGATTCTACAGTACTGTTTCACAGAGCTTAACCTGGATTTCTCCAGATAGTCAAGACGCTTTGGACAGTTTACCCGAGCTAATGACACATACTATAACAAATGAAACCATCTTACCTCATTAACTTGTAATTTCATATCAATCGTTTGTTAGTGAATTCCATAGACAGAATTCCAAAGTCTATTACTCAGCGGACACATTATGTCCAGACATCACCAGAAAGCCCCCAATGGCTGTGGACTCACTTAACAAAACAGATCTTTAAAAAATGACTTTGATCGCTCCCAACATCGTTCTGCAGGTAGTGATTGTTAGTGATTGAATTGTTAACCTGCAGAGAAGCTGGTAGCACAGACACCTCCCTGATTGTATTGTGTGATTGATGAGAATCAGCTTGTACTCTGACACCAGTACTAATTTATCACAGCCTCTAATTCAGTTTCCATTTCCTTATGTTTCATTCCAAAACCATGATGTTCTTTTATCTATTTTACCTGAGCAAAAACTACCTGATAATACAATTTTACTTTAATAATGCGTCCCACTCACGTACATATGGCCACAGATTTACTAGTTAGTAATCTCAAACTGTGACCCTGAGATGTTAATCAGATCGAAATGTCTAGCCTAAGGAACTGACCTAGTGCATGCCTAATTTTCATTACAAACTAATTATAAAGACTTTTATTAGTCAACTGCATCAATCAAAACAAAAACATTCAAAAACAAGTTCAAAGTTAGCATACTTTTCCAGGAAGTTGGATGCACACTGTATTGAAGCTCACAGACACTGGACATTAAAAAAGGTTAAATTAAAAAAATAAAATGCAATTTAATAAACCACACAGGCATTCTTAACAACAAAGCCTTGAACACAAACTATAGTTTGATCTTCCCTCAGAACATAATTTAAACCTGCTCAATAGTAGTGTACGCACAGATGAACACATACCAACCAATTAACTACTTAGATTGGTACATACCGGAATCGTTACCAATTAGTTAATGAAAACCATTAATACAAAAGAGTTCATTCATTTTTGTTCTGGTGTGGCTTTCTCTGTCATACCCACACACCAAGAAGTAAATGTATTATAATCATTTTTTTATCATTAATAAGTAACTGCATTACTTAACATGATGAAACATATTTTCCAAAAAAACCAGTGCAATTGCAAATATATAGATTTAAAGACAGAAAAAAAGTGTTTTTCTCTCATTCTTTAATATTTTTATATTTTTCCCCTCTTTTGTTTGATATGGGTATCCTTTCCCATGTTCTGCCATGTAAACAGTACAGTAGCCCAAGCAGCAGATACAGATACAGTCATACGTTTTGTTACAAAACATGTTTAATAGCCATCCTGCAGACAATAGCCTCCGCCACACTCCCACACCTTTCCTCCTGAGATGTGACCTTGTACAGCTGTAATAAAAAAACACTGTTAAGTAACTATAACAGACCACTTTACAAGCCTCCACAGTGCCCAGAGCCTGACTTTCTCTTTCAAGCAATCCAGGAGAATGGATTCATTTCTATCGACAAATAATATTATTTATTGTGCTTAAAAAAAAACATACCCGTGCAAATGGTTCCGGATTTTGCAATTACTTTATTTTTCGTGTGCAAACTAAAGTCTTACATAAAACATGAGGTACGCAGGGCCAGATTATTTTTTTTTGTAGAAGCATCAACAACAAAGGCTTAAAAATACTAGCAGATAAAAATCGAAGTCTCCTATTGTTATAAGAAAAAAAAAATCAGGTTAACCTGCTTAATAATGAACTAGCAGAATTAAGTTTAACCTTAGAGGACACCACTGGCTCCTCGACAGTGCTCAATGAGGGAAAAGAAGTACACACCTTTTTAATTTTAGGAATGTCACTCAAGGTGGAGAGAAGTTCAGCCGGAATCTGTTGGCCATCTACTTTTACCCGAATTTCATCCATGTTCTGTTCGTCCTCTTTGGAGTGGACCAGAACAATCAGGACTGCTTTGTCAGTGTCAGAGATCCCAAACTTTTTAAATGCCTCTGAAATCTGAATTAGCAACAAAAAAAAGTCAGTTGTGTTGGTGATAATTTCGCATTTAATTCTGGTAGCTTACACAATGAAACCTTTCATATAAGAGTTCCGTTAAAACTCACATTATTTGTAGGTGAAAGATTAAATATGATTTCAGAATATAGGGACCTTGTCTTCATTTGTCCAACCTTCTGCAAATGAAGTGCTTTATTAGCGGCAACTAGGATAGGGAAGTTGTCGATTACCTGTCAAAACAGGAAAATACTGAATATAAATATTTATTAAATCAAGCAGAACAAAATAACCACGCATATAGAACCGCGACTATGTTAAAATACAAAACATAAAAATAAACTAAATGAATGTTAATGTTTACTTTTCTCATAAATTAAAGATGCTATTTCTTTGTCCTAAACTACATCTAGATTTGTGGTAACCCACAAAATCCAGACTGCGATTACTAAAACCGGTTAAGAAATACATGCTTAATTAAATTCAAGAAATGCTAGCTGTCTCACCATTGTCGGGTTTATTAAGGCGCCACTTATATCACCTGCCATTGCCATTTTCCTTAGTTCTGCAGCATTTTTAACATCTCTGAACAGCAACTGTGTCACCACATATTCTGGAAATAGCTCTAAAGGGTAAACAACAGCCATTTTGATTTAGTCAGACTAGCTAAGCTACTCGTTTTGATTGTAAGAACTTAGACTAGACAACAAACTAGATTCAACGCTAGATTCAAAGTGTACGCATCGCTACATGCATAAGGGGAACAGTCATTGAGTGACACCTACCCAAACAATCGTTCCTCTTCAATAAATAGAAACTTCTTATTTTTTTAGCTCATGTTTCATTACATTACGTTTTATAATATATATACCAGTATTTTAAGGTTAGTATATAGACACTTAAATAATCATAAAATGTCTCTATTCAAACGTTGATTTATAGGAACTAATTAAAAAATATGTTTCCACTCGAATGTTCCAAAATAGACGGACGTACATGCCTTAAATCTGAATGGGCTGTTCGTTTTGCCAGAATGCTACTGTTTGTGCAGTTCAAGTTTATGTTTCGGTGAAGTGAAGATTTTGCTGACCATACAGCTCAAACATGCACGTTTAACATATCAAAAGGAATTCCTTAATTCCCCGTTTCCAGTTTTCCCGATGTTATACGTATATACATTTTATTGGGGGGTCTGATATCTGAAGCAGGACTTCACTGAAGACCGGGCGTAGTTTTGAAACCTTTTCACTGCTTATGGGAATTCAAAGAACAAAATATGCTTTACAGTTTATATGGTGGCTTTACATCTCAAACATTAAGCGGACACTTTATTGGGTACACTGCCCCTTCCCGTGTAGTCATTAACATGTTCAGACTATATCAGGTAGGCAGGTACATCAATAACAAAGCAAACAGAGTATTAAATTACATTCCCTAAAGGAAAACTAAAGAAACCACATATGGTTCCTTATTCTTTTAGGAAGACGAAAAGATTCCACAAAACATATCAAATTCATGCTTAGGGTTAGAACATTCTGATTCACGACATTTTAATGCAAATACGTAGATTTGATTTAGATTAATTGCTTTATGCAATTTATTTACAATGCATATTCATGTACAGTACTTAGCTTACACATCCTGCAGCCACGTTTACAAAAACAAGGGAGATGTCATCCCAAAAGTGTTTGATGGAGTTGAGGTTCTTCCACACCAATCTCGATAAACCATTTCTGTATGGACCACGCCATTTCATCAATCTCCCGTCGAACAGTTCCTGTTGCTTCCAGAGGCCGTTTGAGTTTTGGCCGTTTTGCAACCGAGGACAGGCGATTTTTTTGCGAGGCCTATCCCTTCGCAGCTGAGCTATTGTTGTTCTTAGACATTTCCAATTCACAATAACAGCACTCACAGTTAACGGGGGCAGATTTGGCAGGGCAGAAATTTGACAAACGAACCTGTTGGAAAGGTGGCATCCTATGATGGTGCCACGCCGAGTCACTGAGCTCTTCAGTACAGACCATTCTACTGTCAGTGTTTATCTATAGAGATCGCATGGCTGTGCGCTTGATTGTATACATCTGTCTGCAACAGGTGCGGCTGAAATAAGAGATTCCACCAATTTGAAGGAGTGTTCACATACTTTTGGCCACGTGGTCCGAAAACCATTCCAACTGTGCTCTGCATGTACTTTTCATATTTTACAAAACATGCCTTCAGGATATTTATAAATTAGGACATTTCGATTTGGTCATTTCCCATCTGGAGGCACTATTACATTTTGGCCACTGGGTGTCATTGTAAAACTGTACTTTGTTTTTCAAATTATTTCCAATTTAAAAGGAAAAGAATATACTTTTGTTTCCATTACATGCTTATTTTCCATGGTGATTAAGTTAAGGAGGTAGGCAGAGAAAGTTCCCCCAAGACAAAGACAAATATGAAATGTGTTGCAGCAAAGGTATCTAAAATATAAAGAGTGTTTAAATGATTTCTCAAAGTACCTGACACTAATAGATGATGTTCTGAAAAAAAGTAATAAAACAATAACAATATTGCATATTCACACCAAGAATCACAGTTGTACCACTCTGTATTACACCTCTACAGAGGAGATGATAAATTCACTGTTAAACCTCTCTAGAGAAGACGGTATTTGTACTGTGGTTACAGCTTTCTTTCTACATCTTATTTACAACCACTTCCGAGAATGGTTCTTCTGAAGAGATTCAAAGATGCATATTTGAAATTGTCAAAACATTTATTTTATTTCACGGTGTTTCAATAAAACCCTTCTTTGCGTTATAGATACGTTATGGATGAGACCATTTTAAAGTTGCTATGAACAAAGAAATACAATCTCACATTACATTTAACGTCACTTAATGCCAACACTTGCCTGATTTGTACTTTCACACTTAAATTTGGTTATCTAGATGTGTGTTCAGGAGTGGTGTAGAGCTAATTTAAAAGGGAGGATTTGTCTCTAGGCCTAACTCTCTAGGATGACAGAGTTGAGAAATGTTTCAGTCCCACGTTAATTGGAGGACAGGGTTGTGAGATCTGTCAGTCCCACGTTAATTGGACTTTACTGTTGAGAAGAGCCTGACATTTTGATGGTTTATACACACATACACACGCCATTTTGTGTCCTATACCCAGCGACATGTCAGCGACCCCAACAGTGTACATGCTGTATACAATACTCAATCATTTTTATTGGATGACAGTGACTGTAATCAATACCAGTGTGCTCTTTGGCATTCAAAGACAGTCTGTATTGATTGACATTTTCACTGTGTGAAATATCTACTAAGCTGCAGTATTGAGCTGCCTGGGTACCAGTGACCGTAAAGACTCTCGTCCACATTGTGCCTCTCTGGCAAAATAATTAAACTTTTAAAATATCAGAAATGCTTTCCTGTACAACGGAGTAGCCACTTGGTTAACGCTGGATTAGCCACACTGTGTCTAATGTTCAATAGGTAAATAGTTTCCGAATGTGTCGGAGTGGAGTGGAGTGGAGTGGCTTAATTAAAATCTCTGCGATAAAATCTCTCTTTGTGTTTGTACTGAAGGATTCTGTAACACTGCCAGGGCTGACAGAGAAACCTCTGTATTTGTGTAATTGATGGTAAAGCTATTAGCCCTGCGCAGGTCGGTCAAATGTGGGGATGCTCATCTATCGTGCTAAACAAACTGAGGGGTCACAAGTCAGTGTGAGAGAATAATAGCCCATCGTCATGGCAACGAGTTTCACTGCGCAGACACTCCATGTATGTAAACTATGGCGTGTGAAGTGATATGAGAAAGGGGCGTGGCCTGGTAAATAATTTTGCACTAGTAAACAGAAGCTCTGCAAACCTTTAAATAGGGCGATGAAAGTGCAAGCAATCTAGAATAGCATTTGGTGAAAAGTTAATTACATTATTATGAATTTGATTATTTGACATATTTGTCTAATTCCTCATTTATTAACTCAGCATCTATTATTATTTTGTTTAGTCAAAATGATCACGTCAGACAGCCTCCTGGGCCATGAAGATGCTACTCAGACGTTAAGTTCCTTAACAACGGGACTCGTGGTACCCAGGCACAAGAGGGAAGTGGTAGGTATTAGAGGAGACAAGAAGAGTTATCCTGTTATCCTGTGAAAAGGGTGTGCCACACGCACACACACGCACACACACACGCACACACACATGCACACACACACACACACACGCACACACACATGCACACACACACACACACACACACACATGCAGACACACACACACACACACACACACACGCAAGTTTAATTTGATTTTATCTGTGCCGGGTTAAGAAAGAAATGACCGCACTAAAAAGAGACAAAGTGGCATCTATGCCTGGAGGGCAACGAGGTTGAAGCTTCAATACACAAATTTCACGCAGAAACACACACACACACACACACACACACACACACACACACACACACACACACACACACACACACACTCACTCACGCACA